>BSBK01002687.1:420000-722500 GCA_027943335.1 Chamaecyparis obtusa
AAGATTTAGGGTTTAGATACGGGGGATTATTTTCAAGATCGTTATTTGGTGCGGGAGGGTTATTTTCTTCATTATTGTCGGCCATGCCTAATTAAATAAAAAACAAATCTAAATTTCAAATTGATTTCATATATTATTACAAAACCCTATTTCAACAAAAAAACTACATTTAGCATGAAAATGAAATAAAATAATAAAAATAAACAAATAATTTACTTACCGAATATGCTGGGGAGTCGAATTTGTTGTTGCCAAAATCAGATACTCGAAAATATATCAGGTATATGATATAACCTAGTTGTTTTACCAAGAAAAAATGCGGAGAGAAATGAAGAAAAGGGCTCGCGGGTTTCGGATTTATGCCATAGTTATCGGGTACCCGATATGGTATCGGGTACCCGATTAGGTCTGTGCTTTGGTGTCATGTTTGCCTAGGTGTACTGACACCCAAGCCTACTAAAAAGTCAACAAGCATTTTCATGTGCTTTTGGACAAGTGAAAAGTGAATACTTTTCACATCGCCACTTTTTGGCCCCTCATGATCTTGCACATACCCATTAGAGTTACGATTAAGTGTTATGGTTAGAATTATGCTGAGTGTTAGAATTGGCATGATATTCAGGATTAGGGTTAGGGTTTACATTAGGATTTCGATTAAGGTTAGGATTAAAATTATAGTTCTGGTTAGGAATATATTCAAAGGTTAGGTTTAGGGTTGAATTGTGATTTAGGTTAGTGTTTAGATTAGGGTTTGGTTAGGGTTAAGGCTAGAGTGAGGATTATAATAAAATTAGGATTAGCAATAAGTTTTAGGTTATGGTTAGTGTTAAGAGTCAAGATTATACTTAGGGTTATGGTTATTGCTAGGGTTTATATGCAATTTAGGGTTAAGGCTAAGGTTAGGTTTAGGGATATAATTATGGTTATAGTTTGTGTTTATATTAGGTTTTATTTAGGGTTTAGATAAGGGTTTGGTTAGGGTTAGGATTTGGGGTTACATTAGGGTTTGGTTAGGATTACAGATATCATTATACTTAGGGTTAAATTATGGTTATGGTTCAAATGTGGATAGAGTTATAATCCAATTGGTTTTATGGTTGAAGCACAATTAGGGTAACTCTTAAGGTTATGTTAGTGTAGGGTTTCAATCAGAGGGAAATATTTAAGATATGGTTAGGGTTAAAGTTAATTATAGTTAGGGTTTGATTATAGTTCAATTAGGGCTTATATTAGGGTTGTATTTTTGCCTAGGATCCAAATAGCATTATGGTTTAATTAGGGTAAGGGTTAGGTGTAGGTTTAGGTTAAATTATAATTAGATTAGGTTTTGATTTTGAGGTAGGGTTTAATTAGAGTTGGGGATAAATTTAAGGTTAGGTTTCAAGTTGGATTAGATTAGGGTTAGGATTATGATTTATATATATCTTAAATTTGATAATATCATTTAGGATTAGTGCTATGGTTCATATGTATATCTTAAAATTAATAGTACAATGTAGGATAAGAGTCAACTTGTTTAGATTTTATATAAATTAGGATCCAATTCAATTTAGCGTAAGTGCTAGGATTAGGTTTAAGATTTAATTTATCAAGTGATCCTATTTTTTCATGCTTAGTCGAAATAGATTTTGGAAGGTTCTGAAAGCTCAATTATTGTTATGGTTATCATTCAATCAAGCATAGGTGAAGAAATTTTTCAATCCATACACAACTTCAAATTAATGAAGGTTATATTAATAGATATTTGATTAATAAATATATTAGATGAATAAAATTAAAATATTATTATCAAATAATAATTTTACATTTCTATTTTTTCATTGTACTTGTATATATACAAAATATATTATTAATGTATTTTTTATTAAAATTAAATTTATAGTATTTAGGCATTAATACAAATTGATTGACTTTGAGTATGGTTAAAATTTTTTTTAAAAATTATAAATATATATAAGCAACATTTCTATTATATTTTCCCTTTGTGCATACAAATCAATTATAATTCTAAAATTAAACTAAATTTTATCTTTTTAATTTTTAAAATCTAAAACTAAAATCTAGTTAAAACCTTTCTAAAAAATTTCAAGATTTATATTCTATTATCTCATGTAAATCATTTCATATTCTAAAACTAAAATAGATTCTATATTTTTTATATTTTTAAAATGAATTATCAATTAATTCTAGAAAACTTTTAAAACTAAAATCTAAATAAAAATAGAATATTTCTATATTTTTTTAAGATATACATGCAAATCGTTTCAAATTCTAAAATACTTTCTATTCTTTTGATTTTAAAATGAATTGTAAATAGTTTTAAAATAAATTTAAAACTAAAATTTAGATAAAAATATAATGTTTTTATATTGTTCTAAATATATGATTAAAATTTCTATTCTAATAAATTCTTTCATTATTTTTAATTCTTTTATATTCTTTCTTACTTTCTTTTTTCCAACAAATCATAATAAATTTTAAAATTAAAATAAATTATATTTTTTAATCCTTAAATTAATCAACAATTAATAGGGATGTTAACTTTTATGAAACCGTAAATCCTCCATTATCTCCAAACAAATCACTTTCCTGATAAAATCACCACAGATTTCTCTCTAAAAAATAGATTAGAAATGAGAGGATTAAATTTAGTGAACTATGGATATCTCTATTGTGTTTTGGGGAAATTTTGATATCCTTAATTGGATGCATAATTTGATATCCTTAATTGGATGCATAATTTTAAGCATTTAATCAAATATATAAAGTGGGAATAGGTGTTTGTAAAGGAAAGGGCAAAAAATATTGAATACATGTGGCAATATTGGCAAACATGTATACAAACCTAGCCAGAACTAATTACCCATTTGATAAATTATCTCAAGAAATTATGGAATCGAGCAATGCCACAGTTGACATGCATGAAACATATGGAAATGAAGACAAATCATATATTATTTAATAAAATGATTTGATAAATTATCTCAAGAAATTATGGAATCGAGCAATGCCACAGTTGACATGCATGAAACATATGGAAATGAAGACAAATCATATATTATTTAATAAAATGAATTAAAAATAATCTTTGCATGATATGTAATGATTGTATGGGTTGCAATGACTGCTGCAAATGCACAAAACTAGCTACTAGTAGTTTGATTTTTAGTCTTGCATGTATGAATACAACTAAACAATAGGGTTAGTGGTTAGCTCAAATAAAAAAGTTGAAAGTAAAATACTCTTCAGTGAAGATGTCGAAAGAGAGATGTATGCATTGATCTTTGGAGACATTAATCAATGCAAATGTCAATGCACAAAAAATGAGAAAAGTCTAGATGTTGAAAATAGAATACAAATAAACATAATATCCAACTATTATATTTTTGTCTTTTTTAAATAATATTTATTTTTTTGTGTTTTTTAGGTTATTGAAGAAATAGAAATGAAAAGGAGGGTTCAAAACAAACCTAACTTTTACCTAATGGAGGGGATGATTAGTTGCAAAGATGTCGAATAATAGAGATGGTGAAGTGATAATGCAGATGGCAAACTAAGCTTGTACGAAAAATGTTAAAATATGCAACAAAAAGCCCAACCTATAAAAACTAGAATTGTAAAAAAACTAAGAGTTAGAGTTGCAAAATCACTCTGAAAACAATTTAAATGACAAACCCTCCAAAAAAGATGTTACAAAAGTGATTGTAGATTAACATGTTAGTTCATGGGTGGAGACACTAGTGCATAGTGGAGACTTCAAAAAGCGGTGGCACCATTGCATGTATATCTAAAAAATATATAGAAATTGTGCATTAAGAGTTGTAGGTCTAGGTTTTTAGAATGGTGTCACCTACAACTCTTAAAGCAAACACTCAAATTTTGGTTAGAAAATAAGGGATGTGAGTTCCACTAAGTGTGCCAAGATGTATATGGAGGCACCCATCTTCATTTGATTTTCTACCTTAAGTTTCTATGTAAATTGCTCTTCTTTAACACAACAATATGGATATGAGATGATTTCTAGGATGTGCTGATGATCTAATTGATTCTAAATGGATGAGACTGCAATAGAAAATGGATTCTAAGATGGAAATGGTTATGAAAATTGGATGAATGCAAATAAGGTAGCTTATGATATCAAATATGATAGCAAAATAACAACTATAAGCTCTAGATGCAAACTATCATGATAACATTACAAAAATAATAGATGAAATGCAATGAGGGGAGGCTTCAATTTACAAAATTTTGGAGGGAGTGGATGGTTAAGATTCATTTGAAATGGAGGGCTAAGATTGCATAGGATAGATGAGGTGGATGCCAAGTGTCAATGAGGTTGACAATGCAAGAGGTGAGGTGTTTCTCACACATGTGTGAGCAACCTTGGGAAGAAGAGCAATAAATGCCAAGTGGGGGACAAAGTGTAAGAGTAGGTTGGCTCAAGGTGGCTATAAGGTGGTCATTTATGAGCCAAGTGGCTAGTGAGAGACAAAAGTGGAAGAGGCAAGGTGGCTATTTATGGAGATGTAAGAGGTGGAGATAATTTAAAATTTGAAAATGTGCTCTCATGTGTGAAACAAATTTAAATTATGAGAAATGGCTAATGAGGTTAGGAATCAAAGTATTAGGATACTTAATCAATGATTAATTATTAGGTAGAATTTAGAAAAAGTGGAGGGGATTAGGCTATAGGTTAGTTTAATTAATTAGGATTAAGTAAACTCTAGGATAATGGATATGTCTAAATAATTTAAATCAATCGACAAATAATATAATTAATTATACTATTTAGAATAAATAAAAATTAATTAAATTAAATTAATTATAAGATTTAGGAGGGTAAATGGTTCATTTGAATTACTAAATTCATAAAAGAATTATTTTAGACATCTACAATTAAATAAATTTAAAAGAAAAAATAGGATAAAGTTGTGAAATTAAGAGTTAATTGTAGCTTTCATTAAAATCTAATTAAAACTTTATTTTTATCATGCATAGTGAAATGTATAAATTTAATGATTAAATAGATTGAAACTTCATTAAAAAAAATTAGTAATTTTTCCTTCATAAAATTGTTAATTTGTTATCTAAGATTTTAAGTTAATATAATTTTATCTGGGTTTATCATGTTATTCTAGTTGTGAAATGATTATAGGTGAAAAGTTAATTGATTAATGTGGGAGAATTATTTAGAAAGTTAAATTGTAATTACTTTAGTTTTCAAATTTTAAAATTTGATCATTGTATAGTTAATATTTTTTTTATAGATTTATGAAATTATAAAAGGAGTTAATAATATTTTTCTTTTTTATTATTTTAATCATTAAAGAAAATAAAATAAATATTATGCTTACTTCTATATGTCATTTTCAATTGCAAATTTAAACATAAGAATAATAGATGTCTACAAATACAACCCTCTATTCAAAATTTAAACTAATATTATTACAATAGAATATTATTTTATTAACTTTTCTATTTTCATATTCATAAATAAATCAACAAAACTTTCATTTTCAAAACAATATAATTATTTAAATAAATTTAATATAAATATTTTTTTAAAATTACACTTTTATCCCCTTTCTATACTAGTGACAATTGAAGCTCAATTTGAATTATTCTATAACAACACTTATATAATCACTTAACCATTTCAAAATACCTTTCCCATACCATCTTATCCAAAACTTTTCTAACTAAGAAAGATGACCCTCCATGGAAAGTTGTTGAGTGGGTCACTTTTTTGTCATTGTCATTGACTTAACTTTTCATGAGAATAAATCAACTAAATTTCATTTTAATGTAATGGGTATAGCAATAGGAAGTGTTAAAATATGTTATGGTTTTCCAAGTAGTCAAGATGCATAAAAATTTCTATCATTTTTAGACATGGAATGTGTGTTTAGGGTTGGTGAGTGAATATGAAATGACCCACCAAGACAAATGAATATGACCCCACCACGTACCTCCCCTACCAAACATCACCAACCCACCCACTTGAACGAAAAAAATAATTAGGTTTTTCTTCTCTTAAAAAAAACATTTGAAAAGTGATTATATTCATATGAGACAAACGTGTGCAATGAGTTGAAGAGATAAGAGAGAGATCTCTCCAAATATTTAAAGATAGTAACAAAAATATTAAACCAATTAAGGTTTTATGCTTAGCACTATCTAGTTGCATACTCCTCTTATGATTTGCTTTATAAATTAAGCAATTACTAGTATATTAATATAATAAAGGGAGATGATATAAATTGAATGAGAAGATTGGTGTTTTGTTAACTTTGAAATGAATTTTAGATATTAAGATAGAAGATTGATGGTTGATTTAGTATTGAATTATGGATTGAATTTTGAAAATTTAAATGTTGATCTAATGGATTTGTATTGACAATTTTTTTTTTAAAATTTGTAAATGAATAGTTTTATTTTTTACAACGTTGGATCTTTTGTGCTTACAAGAAGCATTTGTCTAAAGTTTTTTACTTTAATGAAAATAGAGTTGGTGTTGAGGAGAGACAAGGAGCTTTCTTATACCTTTATGAAGTTCTAAAACTGAGTTAATAATAAAAGTATAAAAAAATGTAATTGTGTGTCAATAAATCTTGACATGTGAATGGTAGTGAATGCCATTGAATTTATTGTTGATTGTTAATTTTGTTCATGCAAGGTGAGGGATAATTATATCAAGGTGTCTTGTTTATACGTTTGTTATTAATGAATGTAAGTTGATTACTTGTAGAGAGAGATCTATAACATTTTTTTGTGATATACTATAGAGGGTGATTGATGTGCATAAAATATCTACAAAAGGAGAAGAAGTTGTATTTTCTTCCAACCATAATGTGTTTTTCTCTAACAAATTAACTTAGATGGTGTATTTGAATACACAACCTTGGATGTATGAGTATAGTTATTGGCATTCATGCCTATAGATAATGGTTAGATATATTTACATAACTTAGGTGATATTCACCTACAAGGAGTCATTATAGGAAGAGTCCATAACAATAAAATCTTATTAGTTATCAAATATAATGGTATCTAATATGCATAGTGTTTGACGTATGGCAATTATGTTACAACTCTCATAGAGCATCATATATATTGTATCACAATTAGCATTGTGGCCTAGATGTATTTTTCAATTAATTTCACCCTTTAAATTATATCTACTGAACTTGTTCACATAGGTCCCAATAAAAAAATGTCATCATGTGACAAGTGTCATAACTAATATTTTGTCTAGATTCATTGAAACCATTAACATGTTATAAGTCAAACCAACTTTTCATCTTATCCATCAATATTAAATCAATCTCTTAATATGATCCACTCACATAAGGATGTTTCCCTAGGGATTATCCTAACCTCTAGTTATGATTAGCAACCATGTTCCATATAGTGTTGCCCTTGTGGACTATATTGGCACCCTTGTCTAGATCAACACCTATGTCACCTAAATTGACATTTTCTATAGTCATTTTGATCACCTAGTATTTTTAAGGCCCCACTAACTCTTATGTCTCAATTATGCATGTTTTGATCTTTTGAACATTCTATTTTTACAGGTCCTTATTGTAGAAATTAAGTTTTCATAAGGATTGTAGGCTTTTACTATCCTAATGTTTTGATGGGTCTTCCTATAGTTTGATGTTTGCATATATCTTGTGACCTCTTAGACTTGTTTTCTAACCTATTATTACAAAGTTCATGTCTTCCCTATTGTGTTATAATTTATTTTGTAGGTCTTATAAGTCAAAACAACACTCACAAGCTATGAAATTGGTGTTTTATAAAGTATAAGTTCATTTTATTATTATTTTCTATAGTGTAGTGCCCTTGCTCTCAATTTTAGTTGTTGTGTCTAGTATTTTGTGCCTATGCCATAGATCTTAGTACCTATGTTATTTGTTTGGGCACCACTTGGTACAATCCACTAAGACTTGTTTGGTGATGAGAAAGGGGGAGACCTTGTAATCTTGAGAACTATTCAATGAGATGATTGTTTAAATACCACTAAGAACCTTGGTTTAGAAGCCTTTAATAACATCAATCATTATTCTAAGAAGTGCATCATTTCTAGGGAGGGAAAGTGTTCACATTGTGTTTCCATGTGGTGAGATATAGTCTACTTTGGAAAAGGCTAGTCCTCCAAGATAAGGGGTGCAAGGTGATCCATGGCCTTATATTATCACACTCTTTATTTCACATGGTTTACGACACTACTAATACATATTTCAACTTTCACTTGGAGAGGGGACAAAAGTAGCTATTGCGAGTCTATGAGGAATAAAATGCCAACTTGAATAATAAGGTTCTTCTATGTGTTTGGTGTATTTTCATATGCAAAAATAATATAATTCATTTAATCATATCACCTTGAAGTCAATCCATCCATTATGTCTTTTTGTTTGATTATCTCTTGTCAAATATCATTCATTGCTTCTTTTTGAGACTCTATGTCCATGTCTTTCAACTCAACACCCTTGTCCATGATATTTTCCCCCTTGTCCACTACTTTGATGTCTATGTTCACTACACTAGTGCCCTTATTTCCTAAATTGATTCATGTGTTCAATCTAGAAGTTTTTTTTATTAATCTTGTCCATTAGCACTCTTGTATGTTGCATTGATGCCCTTATTATTGATATTAGCATCCTTATATCCTAGATTATCACCCTATGTAATTGATTAATTCCTTTCATATAACCTACAAGTTTGAGCTATTTTGACCAAGATTGATCTATTGATAGTCATAGTCCATGAGATTCGATCTTGTAGACTTGAAAAAACCTAGGAAAATCATCTCATGCCATCATTGTAGTCATAACATCCATAATTTCTAATCCATTTAGCCAAAACCTGAATCATTCTAAAATTCTATGTCATATCCTAATAACCTTCATCCATTATCCTGGCAATAGAATCCTCATCCTTCTATACCATAGATTAAGTTTTTTCCACTCCAATTTTATCATTAGTTACTATTGGTCCATTGCATCATATCTTCCAAGTCCATATCCATATTATTAGAAAAATCAAGCTTGTTGAGAGTTTAACTAGATCGATAATCCTTATCCATCCTATATCCACTAGCATAGGGATTATCTAAACTAAGTTAGTTCATCTTGTATCCAATCTAGCTTAGGGTTTGTCCAACCAAATTTAGTTCATCCTCTATCCATAATTTCTTAGGGACTATCTAACCTAAGTAATCCAATCATCCCCTTAACATTGATGTATATTTAATTCTTGGGCATTTTTGGTCTTATATTCATTTAGAACCTCTTGTCCTTCCCCAGTGTTGCTAAGTCTTAGCCATGGTCCTCCCAACCCAAATCCAAATTCAACTTATAACATATACCCCTTCAACTCTTATGGCCCCCTTTCATCCATTTAGTCTCATCTACCATCATTGATCTATACCTTCCCCATAAAATACCTAAAATTTATAATTAAGGGAAACCCATGTATACAAGAAAATGGTCAACAATACTAAAAGGTAGATCACTCACCAAGGTCTTCAGGTATACATTAGAATACAAACCCACCTTTAAAAAAAACCTTATTAGCACAACCAAAATGAGAAAGGGTGCTAATGCCAGATTTATGTCAAGGGGATTTAAATTCTTAAAGGGATGAAATGTGATATGATAAAGTATAAATGATAGATCTTATTTGAAAAAGTAAGCGCAAGGGAAAAGAAGTAAGAACAAGTGCACCTGGAAACAAGACATAGAAGGTAGGACTTTGAATCTTAATTTGACTATTGTTGAAATATCAGATTCCACTATAACTTCAGATGTGGAAGGCAAGGACCTGTATATATTTTTCCCAAAATTCTCATTGAAAAATGGCAGGGACGAGTCAAATTTTGAGTGACAAGTTGACTTTCAACTTGTTCTTGGAAAAATTTGATGAAACTTTCCTGAATTTTGTGACTGCACCTGCACTGCTCAGATCCCAAATTGTGGCTTCACAACTTGTTCTTGCACAAAAAAATGGGGAAGAAGGTTGAAGAAAGGGGTTTGCCTCAATCAAACCCCTATTTAGGAATCAAACTTGAAATAAAATGAAGTAAAGGAAAAATGTGTTGTCATGTAGTAGAGGCTAGATCTAGACAATGGAGTATATCATACCTTATAGATGCAATTACCTCTTTACATGTGATCAAATATGTCGATGCATTAACTTTGACTAAGCATAAAAACCCAAAACAAAATCATGAAAAAACAAAACCTTATGAAGTAGATGTTCTAATTTGTCACAATGTTTGATTGGGGAAGAGAGAGAAGAATACAAATAAATGTGGATATCCTTCCTTGATAGATAAATCCTTTTCTTTGCCTCCAATGAGGGAAATACACTAGATCTATGAAAGGAGACACCTTGATTGCATGAGAGGAATGAAGACTTGAATACTTTATGGCTCTTGATGGCTTCCTCACTTGAATGCTCAGTTTCTAACTTGCTTGCACTTGATTGATGGATGGCTTGCACATGAATAGATTTGCACTTAGATGTCTTAGTATGTTATGACAAATAAGATGAGAGGGCGTCCTTTTACACCAAACTCCCTCCTTTTCAGGGCTCAAATCAAATCAAGATCGACTACAAATCTAAATCTCAAAGGAAAACCTCGTTGTCGAGCCCCGAGCAAAATTTGAGCCCAAAAACCAAGGGACAAGTCAGTTTTCGACTTGTCGTAGGTAAAATAAAACTCAAATTTCACAGGGATGTTGGGAAAGGTGAAAAGGAGAGGGAGAAGAAAATACATGTTTCTATGAGGTGGGGGCAAATTCCGAAAGAGGAAAATAAATGAATAGGTCCTAGGTGAGTAAATGAATTATGGAATTGGATGGAAAATGGGAAATCATGCCTAGAAGTGAGAGCCAAACTCAAATTAAAACAAGATTGAAGAAGGAGGTCCCATAGTTGAATTAAGTATGCATTTAAGTGCAATATGAGGTCCTACCATAGAAAACACACTAACGTAGAGACAAAATGGTCCCAAAATGAGCACAAGTTAGGTGCTTACCTTTTAGGATAATACAACCCTAATTACATTAGGATGATGAAAATGAGAATCTTGTTGATTATGATGTGTAAGTTGATAGGACCTTGTTACAAATTTCTTTCAGTTTTAGAAATGAAATTTGTGTTTAGGGTTGGTCAGTGAATATGAAATGATCCACCAAGATGAATGAATATGACCCCAACACGTACCTCCCTTACCGAACATCACCAACCCACCCACTTGAACTAAAAAAATAATTAGATTTTTCTTCTCTTTTTCCCAAAAAAATATTATAAAAGAAATTATATTCATATGAGACAAACATGTGCAATGAGTTGAAGAGATAGAAAAAGATCCCTCTAAGTATTTAAAGGTAGTAACAAAGATACTAAACCAATTAAAGTCTTATGCTTAGCATTATCTAGTTGCATACTTTTGTGATTTGCTTTATAAATTAAGCAATTACTAGTATATTATATAAAGCGAGATGATATAATTTGAATGAGAAGGTTCATATTTTGTTAAATTTGAAATAAATTTTAGATATTATGATAGAAGATTGATGGTTGAGATTTAGTATTGAATTATGGATTGAATTTTAAAAATTTAAATTTGAGAAGGGATTTGTATTGACAATTCTTCTCTTGCAAATGAATGATTTTATTCTTTTATAAAGTTGGATAAAATTAGATTAGATTTGATGTGCCTAAAGTTTATAAACATTACAAATATAAATTGGTTTTTCATTAATATTATATAATTCTCACTTATTAATAGGGTGATATCATCAATATTCAATTCTTAACTATAAATTCATGTCTTATCTAACTATTTGCATTCCTTTCCAAGAAGCAAATTGCACTTGCATTTTAAAATGTTGATCAATCCTAAAATTCATTTTGGACTGTTGATCTCCAATTTGTTGGGCCCAATGAACATTTTAAAGTGAAAACACATTTTACTTCCCAAGAAGCAATGGGAGTAATTAAATTAGAGAAAAATATAGTTATGAGAAAGGTTGATATATAAGCACATTCTTTATATGTTGTTGATTTTAAATATTTACTCCATGTGAGCTCCAATACCTTTTGATAGTATATTTGTACTTGGTAGCAAGGGATATATCTCTTGATCCTTTGCATCACAAAAGGTTCATTGGGGCCATTGTCCTCAAACTCAACGATGTGGTGCTACCCACTTAACCTTGCAAGGGGTTCTACAATAGCAGTATGATGGGGCCATTGTCCTCAAGCTATATGAGGGATACCACCCTTCAACCCTTTTAAGGGTTGCTACACCATGGCTTCGTGAGGGGGCATTGCCCCTTCAACCCTTGCAAGGAGGAACTATCCTCTTTACACATAGAGGGGTGTTGCCCCTTGACTCACTAATGGTTGATATTGCACTCTTAGGCCCCTACTTTAGTATTACATAAAACAAAACAAATATATAAGGGGTTATGTGATGTAGTGGCATCTTGGCTTCTTGCTCGATGGTTGAAGATTCTGGCAGTCTCGGTAACTATCTAGTGGAGTTCGGTTACTTGGCTGGTAATCTCAGTAGAAGATTGGCATTTCTCAGTCTTTGATGGTGATTTTTGGTCGAAGTTTGTTAGGCTTCACCGATGGAGCTCGGTGGTCTTGGTGGTGATTCTCAATTGGAAGTTCTAGTGGATCTTCATGGATGATGGTCACTCGATGACTTGGTGGTTTGTTGGTCGGTGCTCGATTACTGATGAGGTATTGGTGTTCATGCCCGTTGCTCGGTCAGTGAAGTGGCTCGGTCGCTGGAGGACTCAGTCGCTGAAGGGAGCTCGGTCATTGAAGGAGACTTGGCACTTCTGGTGCTTGGCAACGTCTGTAATGCTCAGTCAACATTGTTGGTGCTTGGTAATGCTTGGAGAGATCGGTTGGCATGGATGCTCGGTGTATTTCCTGGCACTCGATAGGTTGGTTTACCGACGGTTGTTCTTGGAGATTCAGCTTGGCCGACTGATGCATTTAATCTAGGTCACGTTCCTCGAGTTATGGATTGACTGTTGGACATGTAGGGACCTAGATCTGGCATGTTGCATTATCCTATGTGGATCTGGAGGCCGACTTGGTGAATTAAATATTAGTGAAGTTATTTGTAAGCCGACATATTTGTATATTTGGGAGTCGACTGGCTTTTGGGATTTAATTGTTTGATCCAACCGACTTGTGGCTGGGATTAGTATTTAAGAGGATGGTTGGGTAGTTGTTTAGGTAGATTTGGGTAGGCAGAGTTAGTAGCTTGCAGGCTTAGGTAGCAGAAGATTGCTTGGTGACCTGCGGGTACAAGTTTAGATCCTTCTTGGAGTGCCTGCTAGTGTCCTGTTGTGTTGCAGACCTAGGCTAGCTGAGGAGAAGTGTGTTGGATCCTTTGTGATCTTGTAGAACTATTTCTTGCATTGCATTTGGCCGTAACCGGGAAGGCCTTACAGCCCGACACATTGCATGTAATCAGTTGATTGATGAATAAAGACATTTGTTTCCTTTCAGATCTAGTTTCTTATTGTGTATTTTCATTGTGTTGGTGTTTGGCTACAAGGGTAGACAATCCTTAATTGGATCCTCCATCCTTGACTGCATAAGGTGGTATCAGAGTGAGAGTTTGATCTTGTTGAAGCAGAAGGTTGACCTAGCAAGGCTGATCTTGCGAAGTTGATCTTGTTGGCAAAGAGATTGTGTGCAATCTGAGTTGCAGATCCATGACATTGAACTTGTGAAATCATGCCCTAGTTGTTCATGCGAGGTGGCAGGTTGTGATCTAACTTGCATACAACTTGGAGGTTGTCACAAGGTGGTCGGTGTTAGGGTTTGTTGCAGAAGGTTTTTGAAGATCTTTGGAGATGTCTTCGAGAGGATTGGACCTTGGTGATGTGATTTATGAGAGGTTTGCTCGATTGGAAGTGGATTTGCTGAACCACATGGAGAACCGAGTTAATAACCTTGTGAGAGAAAGTGTTGTTGAGCTTTGTAGAGCTTACTAGAGTTGGAATATGCCAATTCGGAGGAAAGTTGTTTGGCCGGTTCGTAGATTGGTTCGTGAGAGAAGATATATTGGCAAGAATTCTTATGGCAGTTTGAAGGTTGAAGAGGTATGTGAAATTGGTTTTGATGTTCAGTTGGTGGAGTTTGACATCAAACCTACAGAGCAACTTGTGTTTGTTGCTAAGTTACCTGTGATTACCGACGATGTTGTTGATCTTGTTGAGGTTGGTGAGAAGATTGGTTTTCATGTTCAATCGGTTGTGCCTGACATGGAAATTGAAGAGCATCTGGTTGTGTTTGATCAGATTGCTATTGGTGTAGAGTTGCCTATTGTTGAACACCTCAATGATTTTGGTGTTACCGGATTGCTTTTATTCGGTGTTGTGGTGCTGATATTGTTTGCTGGTTGTGGACTTGAGTTGCTAGTTGACAGTGATAAGTTTGGTGATGAGATTATGAGATGGGATGCAGACTTGATCCTTGGTGATGGATTGATGGCTCGGTTTGTTCAGGATGTTGGACATACTAATTGGTTGGGTTAAAGATTGGTTCTCTTTCCTGTGACGAAAGGGAAACCTTTGGTGAAGATGAAGTGGAGTTGGTGTTTTTCAGATGTTCCCTTTGATGAGAAAGTGTGGGACACACTTTTCTTAGTACCCCGGGAGTTTGATGCAGTGGCATCCTAGCTTCTTGCTCGGTGCCTGAAGATTCTGGCAGTCTTAGTAACTATCTGGTGGAGTTCGATTACTTGGCTGGTAATCTCGGTAGAAGACTGGCATTTCTCAGTCTTTGATGGTGATTTTCCATCGAAGTTTGTTAGGCTTCACCGATGGAGATCAGTGGTCTTGGTGGTGATTCTCAGTTGGAAGTTCTGGTGGATCTCCGTGGATGATGGTCACTTGGTGACTTGGTGGTTTGTTTCTTGGTGCTCGATTACCGATGAGGTCTTGGTGTTCATGCCTGTTTCTCGGTCGGCAAAGTGGCTTGGTCACTGAAGAGAGCTCGGTCATTGAAGGAGACTTGGCACTTCTAGTGCTCGGCAATGTCTATAGTGCTCGGTTGACATTATTGACCTGCTTGGTAATGCTTGGAGAGATCGGTTGGCGTGGATGCTCGGTGTATTTTTTGGCACTCGGTAGGTTGGTTTACCGATGGTTGTTCTTGGAGATTCAGCTTGGCCAACTGATGCATTTAATCTAGGTCGTGTTCCTCAAATTATGGATTGACCATTGGACGTGTGGGGACCTAGATCTGGCGTGTTGCATTATCCTATGTGGATCTGGAGGCCGACTTGGTGAATTAAATGTTGGTGAAGTTATTTGTAAGCCGACTGATGTTTGGCATTTAATATTTGCATATTTGGGAGCCGACTGGCTTTTGGGATTTAATTGTTTGATCCAACCGACTTGTGGCTGGGATTAGTATTTAAGAGGATGGTTGGGTAGTTGTTTAGGCAAATTTGGGTAGACAGATCTCAAAGCAGAGTTAGTAGCTTGTAGGCTTAGGTAGCAGAAGATTGCTTGGTGACCTGCAGGTACAAGTTTAGATCCTTCTTGGAGTGCCTACCAGTGTCCTGTTGTGTTGCAGACCTGGGCTAGCTGAGGAGAAGTGTGTTGGATCCTTTGTGATCTTGTAGAACCGTTTCTTGCATTGTATTTGGTCGTAATCGGGAAGGCCTTACAACCCGACACATTGCATGTAATCAGTTGATTGATGAATAAAGACATCTGTTTCCTTTCAGATCTAGTTTCTTGTTGTGTGTTTTCGTTGTGTTGGTGTTTGGCTGCAAGATCGGACAATCCTTAATTGGATCCTCCATCCTTGACTGCATAATTATGCCACTAATTCTATGGATATCGTTTGACCCACAATTTAGATAACATTTGATTTTATGGTTAGACCATGTTAATAATTTATTTTTTATAAGAAGATATTTTTTCTAAGAGGAAAGTGGATTTGGTATGGTAGTGATGCACTTATCAATCATTCACCAAGACTCTCTGTGATTCTATATAAATTTCTATTGATGTGCATAATTCACCAATCTTTTTTTTTTTCAAAAATAAGGAAAACTACCCATAAAAAAAAATTAAAAAAACAAACTCCAATATTTTATATAATTACGACTCCCTCATTTTAAAGTTATCAGGGAATATGATTGAAATCCATAAAATTTGGAACTATGCAAATCACTCTAGATTGATTCAATGTGCCACAAAATTAATCTCGATAAAAATGTGATACAAAATCAACCTTTTGTTCATAAAATTAATTTGAAACATGCAAAAATGATTAGATAGTCTATATACTTCAATACGTACTAAAAAAGCTTAACCTTGATATATGAACTTATAAAACAAAGATTGACAATGTCCAACCACACTTTTGAAGAGCTTATTTAAGTGAAGGTCACATTCTTTTTAGTAAAACCCTTGCTTTTGAGTTCATGTCATTTGAAAAAGATCATAAGACAACAAGCAATGTATCCAACATGCATTGCCCTAAATGAAAGTGTTGAAATTTGAATATTGAAATGTGATATTTAAAATTTTAAAATCCAACAAGATTAATACAATGCCATATAGTGTGTTTGGACATCTAAAAATGGCTAATAGAGTGTCCTTATAATTGGTATGAATGTCATTTAATGCTTGACAATTCCATGACAAAATGTACTTTGCTTCTACCACTTTATTTTTTCTTTTCCCATTCTTCTATCATCCATCTACCTTATCAAACATGCAATTCAAATGACCTAAGAAATTAAAGAAATGATCTTTTTGCTTCTTGTGTTCTCTTGCATTCTCACACTTAGTGTGAATCAAAACATTGATGAAAAATTTTGTTCACACAATCTTAAATTGCATTTGTATAGATTGTAGAAATTAATAGCTCATACAATGACTTGTTGAAAAGAAGTTATGCCCAATTTTAAATTTTGAATTTTTTTTAAATTTTTTTTTTTTCAAAGTTAAGGGTTGATGTCATGCCACATACTGTAATCACTTTGCTAGGTAGTGTAGAGATGTAATGTTACGTTTCGATCTCCTCAAAACAAAGATAACCTCCAACTAATAAACTTATGGTGCCGTATTCCAGCCTCCTAGGGTTTAGATGAAGTCTCCGTTTATGACCTCTGCCACTGGATCATAACCCAAGCATTTGATCAAATAAGCAAGTATTACCCACTATGCAGCCGTGGGTTTTTTTATTTATACCCATTGTTTCAGCCCAACAATGGCAAATGGGGAATCTCTTCTTCCTGGAGGGTAAAGAAGTTGGTAGGGTGGGTTGGTTTAAAGCTTTGATTACTCTAATGCAATCCACGTAATGCGAGGATACGATGGATGGTTGGTATGGTGGGGCTCATTCATACCTACTCCTGACAGTGACCTGCAATCTGTTGAGGGTTAAGAGATTTCACATAAGTAGGGCAGGGAAGGCAATTCTATGAGGCTCAGGCATAGAGATCATGATGGGTGTTTGGGGTTGGATTGGGGCATTGTTGTTGTTGTTGTTGGTAGTATACAAATTGGTGCAATGGAAGAGATACAGGCTTCCTCCAGGGCCTAGGCCGCTGCCTGTGGTGGGGAATCTGCTAGACATAGGTGCAGTGAGATTTAGGTGTTTCTGGGATTGGTCCAAGCAATATGGTCCTATCATGTCTGTGTGGTTTGGGTCGACCCTGAATGTGATTGTGAGCAATACAGAGCTGGCAAAGGAGGTTCTTAAGGAGCATGATCAGAAGCTGGCTGACAGACCCAGATCCAGATCAGCTGAAAAATTCAGTAGAAATGGTCAGGACTTGATTTGGGCGGATTATGGTGCCCATTATGTCAAAGTCCGGAAGGTATGTACTTTGGAGCTTTTCACCCCCAAGAGGCTGGAGTCCCTCAGGGCTGTGAGAGAAGACGAGGTTGCTGCAATGGTGGAATCCATTTTTAAGGATCAAGGTATGCTTTGCTATTCTATTGTTGTTTGTCCTCATGTCATCCTAAAAGATAATTTTATAAAAGGCTTGGTCAGCAGCAAGATGTATTGTTTAATATGGTTTGGTCTTTGAGATAATGAGGTGATGCTACAATGAGTGTTCGAGATGTCTTTAATTGCATATGAATATGCGATTTGCTGCATAAAGATATGTTTGCCTCCAATCATTTTGATCAAAAGTACTGCATAGACATATGTGGTGCTGAAAGCACTCCTGATTGTTAACAACCAAGAAAACCAGTCAGAAGGATAATTGATTATATTTGCCATTTTCACTCTTCCTAATTAATAGGTATGAACTTATTGAAATTTGAGAAGTTCAATGCTGGTCAATCTTATTTGTGGATTTGATTGTGTTGGAGTTTTTTAGATGAATAGTTTAGATCACATTTTATGATCTATTATTAGAATAAACAAAAATTTTATAATCGAATTCAAAAACAAGATTAAACAACAGAACAGCATCCATAAATCATGGAAACTTGAAAAAAAACCTATTTATGTATCTGAGTGGGCCTAATTGTAAAGTTTGTGTACTAGACACAAGTTGGAATCCATATGTGGATAGGGTATTGGAAAACCAATCCTATTTTACAAGGTGGTGTAGCGTACCGAATTGGTGTCTGCCTGGTGTTAGATAAAAAAAAAAATTAAAATTCCTTTGCAAAAAACAAAAAAAAAAACCTGTTTATGTATAACAGTCTGAGTGAACCTAACCGTAAAGTTTGTGTAGTAGACACAAGTCGGAATCCAGAAGTCGGTACGGTATTGGAAAAACAATCCTATTTCACAAGAGGGTGCGGCACTACCAAATTGGTGTCTGGCTGGTCATTTTAGCCTTGCACCAGTTCACAATGCAATGGTTTTACAAAGTTCTGGTCATCTTGGCCTTAAATCACTGTACAACTAAATGGTTTTAGAAATCACTGGCAGTCTCAGTTCAGAATGGAATAGTTTTAGAAATCATTGGTCATCTTGGCCTCACTATGCAATTTATGGTTTTAGTCTTTAGAAATCACTGGTCATCTTAGCCGTACTACACAATGGAATTTTTTTCCAAGTCAATACGATTGCCTTTAGAGAAAGGGTTTTTAGAGGGGTTTTGGGAATCACTACATGTGTAAACATTGGTATTCAGAATTGAAAATTCATTAGACCAAGAAATCTAGAAAGAGAAATGATCTTGTCTCACACCAAGGTTTATAGATATATTGACCTATGGGTGCTTATTAGTGACCTCTTGATTGACCTGGCTTGTATTTGCATTTCAGTGCTTCTGATAAATTAAGTAGATATTCATTGAAAACAGTTATTTTAAAGTTTCTATGACTGTTCTCTTCCTAGCTTATATTTGAACTTTTTATTTTTGTTATATAAGATTTTTTTCCCTTCTGATCTGTTAAGGACAATTTCTGCTGACTGGTGTTGTTTGTACGGAAGGCCCAGGGAAGGCTTTGGTCGTTAAGAAATATCTGTCAGCTGTGGCATTCAACAACATCACCAGGATTGCCTTTGGAAAACGGTTTGTAAATGAAGAAGGGAAAATGGATCCACAGGGAGTGGAGTTCAAGGAAATAGTTGGAACAGGATTGAAACTGGGAGCTTCCCTCACTATGGCCGAACACATTCCCTATCTCCGTTGGATGTTCCCTTTGGAAGAAGGTGCATTTGCTAAGCATGGTGCGAGGAGAGACAGACTCACCAAAGCCATTATGGAAGAGCATACTCTGGCTAGACAGAAGAGTGGTGCCAAACAACATTTTGTGGATGCACTGCTTACACTACAAGAAAAATATGATCTAAGTGAGGATACGATCATTGGTCTCCTTTGGGTAAGCCTCCATATCCCTAGATGACTTTCTACCTTCATCGTCTCCAAATACTTAATAAGATTACTTAAGTAGCCATACTTGTTAGCAGACCCATTTGCGCTATTCAATAGTTTTTTGTGATCTTGTTCTAGGATATCCTAAAAAAAGTCTCTCTGGCCGCCTTACCATTTTTTATCTATAGAACATAATGCAATGTCATTCATTTCATACAAGTACTCCAAATAAACAATGTGTAATCTACTGCAGGACATGATCACTGCAGGGATGGATACAACAGCCATAACTGTGGAATGGGCCATGGCTGAACTTGTTCGCAATCCTCGAGTACAGCAGAAAGTTCAAGAAGAGCTAGATAGGGTGATTGGCAAGGACAGAGTAATCAATGAAACCGATTTTAATAATTTGCCCTACTTGCAATGTCTCACCAAAGAGGCTCTCCGCTTGCACCCACCTACTCCCTTAATGCTTCCACACAAAGCAACAGAGAATGTCAAGATAAGTGGCTATGATATACCCAAAGGGTCCAATGTACAAGTCAATGTGTGGGCCATTGCAAGGGATCCAGCTATATGGAAGGATCCATTAGCCTTTAGGCCTGAGAGATTTCTTGAAGAGGATGTTGACATGAAGGGCCATGATTATAGATTGCTGCCATTTGGTGCAGGGCGGAGGGTCTGCCCTGGTGCACAATTGGGTATTTATTTGGTTCAGTCTATGTTGGCTCACTTACTTCACCATTTCACATGGACCCCTCCTGAAGGAATGAAGGCAGAAGATATAGATCTCACAGAATCTCCCGGACTCGTGACTTACATGGCCAAGCCTGTAGAGGCCATTGTGACCCCTCGATTGCCTGAGCATCTCTACCGTAGAGTTCCACAGATGTGACAGTTTCAGTCATGCAAGATGGGTATCCTTTCCATGGTCAACCTCTGAAACCCATTTTGTGGTATGCAATAACTGTATGCTTTTTGAACAAATATACGTTAGTCAAATCAAGCACTCTCTATCAGATGTTCATCTGCAACTTGGATTGACAGATTATGTGTATTTAACTAGTGTAAATTTGAATGTTTATGTTGGAATGGGCAGTTCCATTAAGCGCTCATTGCTTTGTAGAAAGTGCAAAGAACAGCCTCCATAGATCCCACTTTAATGAGGAAGGATGTGCTCTTAATTGAGGACAACCCGAATGATCACACGGTGCATTGATGCTACTTGAAAAATATTTCAGCAGGATGCTCTTGAGGATGCTTGTTCTGTTCAATTCATATATATATATATATATGAATATAAATATAAATCTGTGAGATTTTTGACAGTGGGATTCTTTTGATGCGTAATTCATCAACATCATATTTTGTTTTGTTATTGTTCTTTTCTTATCATATTTATTACTCATAAGATAGGAAAGGAAGATTCTTTTATATTAAATAATATCTAATGATCTGTAAATGAGTCTACATATGGCTTATTGTAATATGAGATTATCCTGTATTTTTTGTGGTAGGATTTAACTGCGCTACAAACGAGGCGTATGTCATACCATACTATCTATGAAATTTGAACTTGTGACCTCTTTTTCAAGAGCATGAAGAGATTTGAACTTTTGACCCCTCTCAAGAGCACAAAGAAATTTGAACTTGTGACCTTTCTTTCGAGAACACAAATTCTCCACCATTATGCTAATATATACTATGACAACTCAAAATGTTAACAAATAATTACAATGCAAATCATCCACATACCCAATAAGCACCTCGAATCATATTATATCAGTCAATTTTACTGAAATAACTCCTGAAGGATGAAATCAATGCAATATCTATTAATAATTTTTCATATGCATACTATTGGTTGACTGACTAAGATCATACGCATAGGTGTGCGCATTTTATTTCTAGATCAGTTTTTGGAATTAAATGTCGATGTGTTCAACTTATTCACCAGTCACGTTGTTAGACTAATCAAATGTAGGAACCAATAAAAAATGGTTGTTGTGGTCTCGATAAATTTTTTTATCAATGTGGTTATATTTTTTTGAACTTTCTGAATTCATCAATTATAAAAAGTTAAATGTTATATGAGTTTTTCATGTATTGATGAAACTCAAGATTCATAGAGAATATATTATAGTTAAGTATTGGTTAAATATTAAAATCTGATGTTCTAGATTGAAATGTCATATAAATAATAATTTTCCAAATTTGGTTAAAGGGAGATGGAATGACAGTGGGGATGATGACAAGGATTTGTATGGTGGAATGGGCATGGAAGGGCATGAACATATTGTAATGGGTTGTTTAGGCATCAAAAGATAGCTTTGTCGGGATGGCGGCCTCCAAGGAATACATGCAAGCACCAATCTAATTTTGGGACCAAAAACAAGGAAGGAATTTCAAGGAAGTCCTCAATAGGCCGGGGCTACTCCAAGATGGTGGAAAATAAGAGTGACGGTTGGAAACCCCTAGAGAAAAAAGTATGGATACCATGAATGAGAGCAGTGAAAGAGTGCTTGTCTTAGGGAAGCCATCAATCTAATTGTAATACTTGAGTTTCACTTGTTATTGATCATTTGGGTTAGAATGATCTGGTGGGTTGGTTGAAAGAAAGGGTTTTTTTTTAATGAAATGGATTGGGGAATGGCTAACTCTAACGTGGGTGAGGAAATGGTGCGAGGAGGCTTGGCCATGTAAAGTGGAGCTAAAATCCTTACTCATTGCCTTTTATCTAGTGATTTGTGATACTGCTAAAGCCAAAAACTGGATATTGGACAATGACCCATATATGATGGGAGGGTTAGGGTTTTTTTTTGAAAGAATGGGAACCAAACTTTAACCCTTTAATGTCATAGATTAAAGAAGCACCAAAGTGGTTAAGACTATATAACCTTCCTTTCGAATATTGGGATTTGAACACTTCAAGAGCTATTGGTGATAAGTTGGGAAGGTTTATTAGAGTGGGTGAAGGCATTGAAAGCAAAGATTTCAGTATGTACTCCAAGATTTCTATTTACAAAAAGTATGATTACACCTCTTCCAAAGGAGATCAAAATTTGTTCAAATGTCGGGGTTCGAAAACAGACCATTGAAGTTGAAGAGACAATGGATAAATGCAAAGCTTTTGCCAAATCCTTTGGTCACACAGAGTTGGAGTGTACTAAGAATCACAAAGGGAAGGTAGTTGTAATTGAGTTATATTTAAATAAAGCATTCCATATGTCTGAGGAGGCAAACAGAGTGCCTACTTTATGAGGTGATGTGGGTAAGGTAGATGATTCCTACATGGCAACAAATGGTGTTTTGGCAATGACTAGTGAGCATCAAATACCCAAAACTAATTATGACCCAACAAAAATTGATGCCTCTGCAATGATGCCAATGACATCTTGTACTGGTGTTTCACCCCCTCCCCAATAAAAGTGGAGATTGTGAGAAGGCTTGTGTCTCAAGGTTGGGGATGATAAAGAGGATGCTATCCCACCAAAAGTTATTGCGAACTCTTTGCCAAAGGACTAGGAGAGAATTCCTACAAATTTAAACAAAGGCTTTGAGGAGACCATAGAAAAACACGAGGATCAAGATCCTAACTAGAAGTTGAAGGAGAATGAGGATGTTATGCGTGGTATCTTGGTGCCATAGATGATTGAGAGTCAAAACCCTAGTCCCTCAAGGGTCCTCGACTCAAATTCTGGTTTGGGTGATCTACTAGGGGGCTTTGATCCTTCCAAACTATTGGAGGGCCACTTTGTTTTACAAAAAGTTTTAGCTTCTTAGGGCAGTTTAGTCAAAAACTTCTCATCCTAGGTACAAGAAGTAGAAAATAAAATCCTCAAGACACTATGGGAATAGACTATATGAGGGCCCCTAGTTTGTGCTCCGCCACTCCCAATCAATCCAAATTTGGTGATGGAGAGGAAAATGCTTTAGAGAGAGAAGCCAATTGTGGTTTTGTGGATTAAGAGGACATAATGGAAAAAAAGACAATATGTCAAACTTTATCGAAAAGGAAGGAAGCTAAGGTCGGGGAAAAAGGACAAGAGGGCATAAGTTCATAAGAGTTCACTTGGAAGTTGCAAGTAATGCCAAAGGGAAAAGAAAACTTAGATCCAAGAAGGGTTTCTCCCTTCACAAGGGGCCATGAAGTCCATTTCGTGGAATATTAGAGGCTATATTGCCTCTAACAAAAGGTGTTTTGATCATGAATGCCTAGACTTTATAATGCTACAAGAAATTAAGTTATGTCAAGTGGAAATTTTTAAGATTATCAAAAAATGGAAGAAGTGGAATGGATTTTGTGTTGAGGCTGATGGTGCCTCATAGGGTCTTGGATTCTTGTGGAATCCTAATAGTGTATTAGTATTTGAAATTAGTAAAGGTCGTAAGTGGCAAATAATCAAATTGGTGTTATTAAGAGATATCAAAGAGGTTTTCTTCATAAATGTTTATGGGCCTACATGCATAGGACACAATCGGCTTTTGTGGGAGTTTTTGGGCAATTCTATTTGGGAGATCAACTCTTCACTAGTCATTATTGGAGGCAACTTTAATGCAACCTTGGTTTCATTAGATAAAAGAGGTGGTTGTGGTAGGATTGACACCATTCGATGAGATTTTTAGGATTTCATCAACAGTAATAGTTTGGTTGAGATCACCTCCAAGGATGACAACTTTACATAGACTAATCGGATGAAGGACATTTCTAACATTGTAGAGAAGTTGGATAGATTCTACATTGTGCGTGATTGGACCTCTTATCCTTTTATTTTTTAAACTCACATCCTTCCCTACCTTGGGTCAGACTACTATCCAATATCTTTACATTTTCAGGATGATGTGGCTCCCATCAAATCCCCTTTCAAAGTTTGAGATAATGTGGTTGCGTGACAATAATCTTCTTGCTTTAGTAGAACATTGGTGGAAGAATAGTCCAGCTTAACATGGTAATAAAGCTCTTTTTTTTCAAGAAGCTACATTTTTTAAAGGAAAATTTGAAGGATTTGAATAAAAAGTGTTTCAATAACATCTTTGTTGAGAAGGCTAGGATTGGAAATGAGATTGAGGCCCTAAACCAACCGATCATCTCACATGGAATGATTGATGTGGAGTTCAACGAGGAAAAAGCTTTGTTACTAGAGCTATTCGGGGTTCTGGTTAAAGAGGAGGTTTTTGGAAGCAGAAGTGTAGAGAGTGTTGGTTGAAGGTTGGGGATTAGAATATGAAGTTTTTTCATGGTTCGATGAAGGCTAGAAGGATGGTGTATTACTGTCTAATGAGGATGATATTGATAATGAAGCTATTAGATTTTTCTCCAATTTGTTGATCTCATCGAATGATGGTGTAGCTACTTTGGACTATGAAATCTTAGGCATCATTCCTAAGATCGTTTCACAAAAGAAAAATCACTTGTTGGTTAAAGCCATTGATTTAGTGGAGGTAAAAAAGGTTGTTTTCGATTAAGGGGGGGGGGGGGGGGAGGGTGAGCCCATGGATTGGATAGTTTCCCTACAATTTTCTACCAGAGATTTTGGGAAATTATCAAGGATGACTTTTGGGGTGTGGTGGAGGAATCCAAACTCGAGGCCTATAAGTGTAGAAATCTAAATAATACGTTTATTGCCTTGATCCCAATGAAAGATGTGGTCACATCCTTCAATGAGGCCAATCTCTTTATGCAAAGTGATATCTAAAGTCATTGCAAATGGGCTTTAAAAAAATCTCAACTTCATCATCTCTGAAAAACAAAGCAGGTTTGTACTAGGCCATTTTTCAAGGCATTATTATAGTTCATGAGGCGATGCATTCCATCAAGAAGGAAAATAAAGATAGAATGCTTGTTAAGTTGAACATTAGGAAAACTTATGACCAGGTTGACAAAGATTTCATTGTCAAAGTTCTTTGTGCCTTTAGTTTTAATGAAGATTGGATTGCTTAGGTTAAAAGCAACATCTGCACTCCTAAAATTCTTAGTGATTGTGAATGGAAGTCCATAGGGATCTTTTGAGTCTTCCTAGGGCATCCATCAAGGTGATCCCCTTTCTCCTTCCCTCTTTATAAAATGATAGAATTTTTAGAAGGTTGATCTTGAAGAGAAGAAAAGGGAGATGGAAGGGTGTCAAAATTAACCCTGGGTTGGAAGCTTCTTCCCATTAGCAATTTGTAAATGACACTCTTCTGATGGATGAAGTGTCTTTTAGAGATGCAAGATACATCAAGCTACGATTGACATGTATTATGAGGTGTCAAGGCAAAAGGTCAACTGAAATAAAACAGAAAAAAATCTTTAATACAAAACCTGAGAAACAAAGAGAGATGCAAAATTTTGAATATCAAATTAGGATCCCTCCTAGGGCAATGTTTAGGTATTCCACTCTTTGGTGGTGCAAGTAGATCTCATCTATTGAATAAACTTTTGGAATATTGTATTAGCCGGTTGGAGGGGTGGAATAGTCTTTAGTTGTCATTTGTTGGTAGAATATTAATGTCAAAAGCTATTATCTCTACAATCCCAATCTACTCCATGATGTGCATGGAGATCCCAGTTAATATTCTAAATTTAATTTAGCATAAAATGTGTAAGTTCTTATGCAATGGAAGCCGAGACGAAGATAAAATCCCCCTTTATGTGTGGGACACAATTTGTAAGCCCAAAGATGTGGGCAAAGTTGGTCTGTGTAGGTGGAATATTTTAAATGAAGCTTTAGGGGTCAAACTAGTGTGATAGATGTATAGTAATGCTGATAAAAATGGTCCAAAATACTAAGTCTAAAATATTTGGACAACTAAATACAAGAAAGAATTCTCAGAGTCGAGGATCCTCCGAAGGGCTCTGAAATATGGAAATTCATGATTGGATGTAGGCATGCAAATACCAGACCATCTCACATGGAAATTGGGTGATGGAAGGAAGGAAAATTTTGAGGACAATTCTTAAGAGGGATTTCTAGCCATTGTAGATATTGACATAATTGAGACAATCAAAAGGACTACTGAAACTTTGTGGGGTACAAAGGTGGCCGATTATCTGATTAGAGAAGGGGACGGGTTGTCTTCTAAGTAGCAATGGACGAATTGTGAGGACTTCAATTTGAATATTGAGGATATGAACACCTTCAAGGAGTTATTGAAAGGCTTAAATTTTCTTTTGCCAAGGGGAGAGGATACACTCATTTGTTGTGGGTCTAAGAGAGGAGTTTATTTAGTTAAAATAGGATACAAAGTATTGGAAGATGCTCATGAGGAAGAGGGATGGCCACACCATTTAGTGTGGAATAAGTCTTGCCTACCTAAAGAAGGTTATTTTGAGTGGTTAGCGTTGAAAAAAAAGAATTCTATCAGGTGAAAGACTCGTGAGGTTGGACTTCCATGATTTGTTTTAGTGTGTGTTTTGTGGAGAAGTGAAGGAGCATGTTGACCATCTTTTTTTGCATTGCAAATCTGCTTCTCAATGCTACTATTTGTCCTCCAAAAATTAAAGTAGGTAACACATTTTCCTCAATCACTATTGCAAATGTTTCAAAGCTAGTTTGTAGTCACCAACAAGTCTAATTTCTCTTGTATTGGGCAAGTTTGTCCAACTTCCATCATATAAGAATTATGGAAGGAACACAACAGGTGAAATCTTCCAAGGGAAAGCTGCAAATGTTGAAAAGGTTTGTGCACGTATTGAAGATTCAATATTTGAATTAGTGAATTCAATAGTTTTGTGTTAGAATGTCGCCAAGTACTCCTATGACATGAATGCATTTTCTTTACAAATCCTTTGGCCTTTACTTAAAATGTCAACTATTTATGGGCTTTAAGGGTTAATCCAATTAGTAATGTGAGGCATGCTGTCAGATGGAAAAAACTAAACAGAGGATGGATTAAAATTAATTTTTATGGTGCATCTAAAGGGAATATAGGGTCTTTAGATGTTGGTTGTGTGGCACAAAATATGGAAGGCAGCATATTAGTTATGGAAATTCTTACAATGTCTGTTGTGGCTAGGGTTTTCCTACCTTCATTGCGTGATGGTTTTGGGTGTCCACCGGCTGGCATGGAAGCCTCATCTGGGCTTTCCCAAACAATTTCTTCTTCCCCCATGGCTCAGGCCTCCCTTTCTCTTGCACACAATGGGTCAAATTCCTCTTTGTGTGATGGTTTCGCTCGTTCGTCTGTTGGCTTGGCGGCCCCATCTGAGTGTGACCAGTATGCTCCATCTATTCTTGCGGTAGACTCTGGAAAGGCTACAAAGTTGTCTTCTCATCATGCTCGTTCCTTTGCTGCAGATGCATCTGGGGCTTCTGGCCTGCAGTGTTCCCTAGAGAAGGTATCTTTTGCCAAGGTAGTCTCCAAAAGAAGGGCTTCTACTAGCATGGTGTCTTCCAGTGCTCTGATTCCTGTGTGCTTCCCTATCTCCATTAAGTTGTCTTTGGATGTTGAAGGGGACTTGGCGAACAACACAAACATCTTTAAGTCTCATGGTCTAATTTGCCATTTTTGGGGATTCTGGCCTAGTCTTCCCCAACTACATGAATGGGTGACTAGAAGATGGGAACCTTTATTATCTAATTATGTTCATATATTTCCTATGACAAAGGGTTTCTTCATAGAAAAGTTTGATAAAGCTGAGGATAGAGGTAAGATCCTATGTGAAATTTCTTTTAGCTAGGAGGAGGATAAATTTATGCTGATGATGAAGCCCTGACACCCTGATTTCTCCCCTTCCTCTAAAATCTTTAGCAAGATCCCTATTTGGGTTAGGCTCCCTAATCTCCCTCTTCATCTATGGCAAGACTCTGTCCTTGAGGAAGTGGGTGAGGCTCTGGGGGATTTTTTGATGTTGGATCATGATTCTTATAATATCTATCATCCCACTTTTGCCCGCATTTTGGTTGAGCTTGATTCATCGAAGGGGATCCTAGCTGAAATCAAAATTGAATCCTCCTTGGGATCTTAGATCCAACACTCCTTGGGATCTTAGATCCAACAACTTGACTATGAAGGTAATCCTTTTAGGTGTCAGAAATGCTTTAAGACTAGTCACATCTATTCCCAATGTGGCTTGGATCTCAAGAAAAAAAAATCTACTCCATCCTTGTGGAAGGGTGCCTCCACCCAACATTACACAGTCTTGAAAAACTCCTCTTAGCCTAGGTTGGAGTCTACTCCTATTTTAAGTACTTAGGTGTCTAAAGAGATGGTGGAAGGTTCAACCCCTGATCTGCCTCCAGCTGTTCCTGTTGAGTCTGTTGTTCCAGTGGGTTTCGGTCCTTTGTGCTCTTCTGCTTGCTTTGACCCTGCTCCTTTGTATGGTGTCAGGCTCCCTAATGGTGATTCTGCAGGTGGTGGTTCTGCTGGCACTCTTGGTGTTTCTAGTTGTTCTGATCCTCCGTGGATTATTGGTAGCCTCGTGTTGGCATCTTCGCTGGCAAAATTATCTCCTATGCTGGGTGTTGGTTCTTCAGATTTAGATTCGTTGCGATGGCAGGATGAGGTTGCTAGAGTTGAAGAGGGTTGGCTCACAGTAAAAGGAAAATTTGCAAAGAAATCCTCGCCTTCTTTCGATATGACCCTTAGGTCCCATAAGAAATGAATGAGAAGTTAGTTTCATTTCCTTCTGTTGTGTTTCTTCAATGACTTATCTTGTGCAACGGTGTGGGCGTTTAGTTCTTTGGGATGTCTTGTTCTTTTTTGTGGCAGTGTTCTTTTGTGGGTGTCTCTTGGGGTGATTGGTCCTTCTGGCTAGTCGGATGTGTTTTGGGAGATTTTATTGATCAATTTTAAGTTTTATATTTGTGTAGGGTTTTGGGGCAAACCTGTTTTTACCTCAATCAAAAACATTAGTTATGGCTACGAGAAATCTTGAGGATGGAACAAATAATGATGTAGAGGCAAAGCCAACCCTATTGACGATTAAGCTTGCTCAGAGAATTGAGGTTGAGTAGTTACACTTGGAGGGTGATTCTTATATCAATGTTAACACTATCTTGGAAGACAAGGTTCATACATGGAAGATTGAAAAAAATGTGAACATCATCCGCCAGAAGATGGGGCATTTTAAAATTCTTTAAATTGCACATATACTTCAAGAAGGAAACCACATTGCAGACACACTTTCAAAATGGGTCGTTCCCTTTCAAAAGGTGGGGGTCATTTTTTAAGATTTAGAGGAGCTCAATATTTTAGAGTAATATTTTGTTCTACCACCCTAAATTTAAGATTCAAATTTTAATTTCAAATCTACACTCACTATCCATTTGAATTGCCATATTATGGCAAGTGGGACATGTGTGGGCAGTACTCATTGTTTATGAAGTGTCAACTCGTAGCTACTAAATTATTAATGTTGGAGGTGTTTGACATGATGTGTACAACATACGAGGCTAACATTTAAGCAAATGAGACACCTCAGTATTCATATGCTTGTGGTCTTAATTTGAGTTGATGGACAAGCACATGAGATGACTTGCAAGGAGAGTTTATAATCTACATGGGGGTGTAAATGGGCATAACTACTCATCTGGCGTCTCTAGTTTGGTAGTATTGTTAAAGGTCATAAAGTGGTTGTAGAAATGGAGACAAATTTCACTTTGTGCACTTCAAGACAACAATGCTTCTTGTGGGAAATATCTAAGAAGAGGATGTTGAGTGTATTAACTCTAGATGGCCCAGATTTTGCTAGATAATTGATTTGTTGCTTAGTGAGGAGTTTATGAAATCCATGCATAGATAAAGGTAAATAGTAATAGTGCATCTACTTTGCTAGTGTGGGCACTAGAGCTTGGCACTAAGGAGGAGGCAATTTGCTTGATGAAATCATGCATCCAACTGGAGTACTATGGAGGTCTCATCCTAATTGTGGTTGTGGTGGAGCTAGACAAGGGTTTTTGTGAGTGAAGGCAGTTGGTGAAAGATGGTGAAACTTTACAACAATTCCAACCATTTCTAATTTGGAGTGCCACATCCAACAAAAAGGAGAGGTACGAAGAAGCAAATACTAGTTGGGAGTTTTCAAAGGACCACTTGTGGCAAGGGAGATGGAGAAAAAGAAGCTAATGCTAGAGGCTAAGGATGTGAAACCAGACAAGAACAAGGAAGTGATTCCCAACCCAGAGGGCTATTGGGTCAATGGTCCAATGGGAAAAGTGTGAAAGGGTAATTCATTATTTTTGAATAATTTGTATATTGAGCAATATGTAAATGATGCATACAACCCATTTTGATACTATAGTATGAGATTAGGGTTTGGAGGTGGTACTGTTTTAATCCTTTTTGTAATAAGATAGTTCTAGTTTCATAGTTCATTCTTTTCTTTCTTGTATTCAAAGAATTAGAATGGAATGGTGGAAAGTCAGCAGAGTGGGTAGGTATAGGTAAGAGACATTGTTAGGTTTAAGCCTTCTTTTGTATGTCAAATTAAATTAATGATTAATAAAATATTGATTCTTTACTAATCAATTTTTTCCATAAACTTATTTCAAAATTGGAATTAAATAATTAAAATTATCATATTTTTAAATTTTGATTATGTAAAATTTAATTTGTATCAATGTTTCAAATCACACTCCATAGTCTATTTTTTTTTCTCTTCTAGCCCTCTATTATCTTAAACATAGAGCAGAATAGGATCTTGATTATTGATGTAAGTTTTATACTAGTTATAAAATATATTCCAAATCTTTAAATTACTTTAATAAAAAATAAAAATAAAAACATAGATAAATTTATGCTATATATGATTCATAAAAATAAATCCATCATTGTATTTAATGCCTTAATGTGTCCAATTATTTTGCAAACTAAAAGAGATCATATCAAAGATGCTTTGAGTAATGACATACATTTTGATCTCTCGTATTGTTTCTATTCAATACAACAGTAGGGGAAGCATACCACTAGCCATTATAACTAACTTTGTGCATTCACAAATCGCAAATGTACATCAAATTTTGATGAATTTTTCGGTTGTTGTCTCCATATGTGATTTATTTGCTCATAATTATTATTATGGCTATAGCTTTGTAACAACACATGCTGTGAGATTTGTCATGCATGCAAGAGCAAAAGTGGTCATTTCAATTTTTTGTTTGATATCTACTTGAAATATCACTGTAACTATGCACTACAACAACCTCAAAATTGCTAATACTTATGCACAAATGTCCTAGTAGTGATGCATTATGATTACCAATCAAGTTGCACAACTCTTGAAATTAAAGTGCACAAATTCCATCTAGTGGGGGTACAAGTGGACAACTATTGGTACTTGTGGAATTTATTTATAGGCTTTTAGTTATCAATTTTTGGTCCATCTAAAATTAGTAATTGGGGGTTTTAGTGAGCAAGGAGGAAAACAACAGTCCTCTTCCCTGAAAGATTCCTTTTCTCCAATAAAAAACTATTTTATTTTCTTATCTTAGTATCACAATTTTAGGGTTATATTTTTTTTTGTTTATTTTAGATTTTGATTTGGGTGGGGGTATCTTTTTCCTTTCTTCTTGTGAATTGTCATAATTTTGTTTGTTTATTTTAGAATATGATTTTATGGGGAGGAAATTTGTAAATTTTGAAATAATTTTTCACATTAATGCCTTACTTAGAAGTATTAATGAGACTAATAATTAGCATGATATAATATTGAGAATCACAATTTAGAAATTAGTATTAGATATTATATCCATATTATTAAATTAAATAGTAGAAGACCAAGAGAATTTCACATTGGACTTATCTTTTAAAAATTGAATTTGAGTCAACATACACAAGATTGTATGGGATTGCGTTGTGCTACGTTCTTCTTGGACTAGCGCATGTGTGCCCTAGCTTATGTTTTGGTTGAGTGCACTGGGGGTCTTCTACTGTGTGTGGGGAGGCATTGATTGGGCCGGGATGAGGATCCTCCTTTTTTCTATCTGGTTATTGCATTGTTCTTTTCTCCGTGTTGGTGTGGAGGTTAAAAAAGTGGGGTTTTGGAAGATGGCTACTCTTTGTTTGATTGGTGCAAGTTTGATTTCTCTTTGGGGTTTGTGACCCTAGGTGGAGGAAGTTTGTTTCTTATTTCCAAAGGGTTTGCATGGCTAAAACTAGAGTTGCTTCTTTGTCAGAAAGTCTTCCCTTTAAGGATGCTTTAATCAGAGTAATTTATTCTCCTATTATGCAAGAGAACTCTGAAATGGGTTTGAGTATCTTTAACACTGGGTAAATGCTTCTCCAGAGAGGGTGTTTCAGCCTGCGAAAGTAAATGAATGTCTTGCAAGAAGTGAACACAGACATGTGCTTATGATTGAACCTGCTACTATGGAGGATGATATTAATTATTTGATTAACCTTGCCTTGATCTACAAATTTATGGGTATTTGGGCTTCCATACCCTTTTAGAGTGAAGGAGAAATCAAGGTAATGAAGGTAGCTTTAATAATTATTTTTTCTTGTCTTTCTCAAGTATGTTAAAAAAAATAAGGCATTTGAAGGTGGGACTTTTTTTTATAATCAAATGAAACTTTTCATTAAGCCATGACATGATGAGTTCATCCCTACAAAATAATTATCAAGTGTTCTAGTTTAGGTGCGTCTTCCTTGATTTCCACTTGAATTCTAAAGACATGCCATTTTCATTCAGTTGTGCTTCTGCTTGGTAAACCTATTGGACCATCTCAACAAACTATGGACAAAAAGGTGATTACTTATGCCCACATTTACATTGAAATTGATTTAAGCAAACTATTGCTAGATTAAATAGAGATTTAGTTGGGACCCCCCTCTTAGATTCATCACATGTATTATAAGACTCATCCTTTTTGATGTCATATTTTTCATGATTATGGTCCTTTTGGTTAGATAACTGAGAGGGGGGGTGAATTAGTTAAGTCTAGTTATCCTACAGTCCCACACACTCCCTGATGTATAAAACAAACCTTTCAAATAATATAATCAACTCGGTAAGATATCAACTGTGCCTTTTTACTCATCTATTGAATAGTAGTAAATTAACTAGTGTATTTAGTGATCAATCCAGTTATAGTAATGTGTAAAGTAAAATAACAATTCAACACATTCATACACACATAACACTTTGATTTTTAATGTGGAAACCCTATTAGGGGAAAAACCACCTAGGAAGGGTAACCCAAAATAATTCACTCTTTTGGTGTGAACTCGGTTAAGAGCCAACCCCATTAAAGGTTATAATAACACACTGTAAGGTGTGACCTGGTAAGAGGATTTATCACTAACAGTTCTCCCTTGACCAAACATTCACTATGGGATCAACAAGAAAACAATCATCATTCATTGAATGTCATATTGAAATATAAAGATTGTTACGTCCCACTCGGTTAAGAGATTTATCTGTAGCAATGGCTAGAATGTTACAGTAATGATCTAATTCAAATACAACTTATTTTGCAGATTTTCAGATCTATGCTAAGCTCAAAATACCTCTGATTAGTAATCTTAATTCAATCTCTTTGTTTCCTCCAACTTTGTTCTGCTTGGTACTTGCTTTCTTTGACACTCGGTGTTGTCTGCAGAATTGCTCGGTTTTGTCTTCAACCAGTTTGATCAGCTTCGCATGAATGAAATCTTCTCACACAAATTCTCCAGCAGACTCAATAATGAATCTCTTGTCCCCTTTTACAGACATCATAAATCATTTTATTTCCATCCATAGATTTTATCTCTTAATCTTCACTGTTAAATTTTCTGCTTTAACCTTCCTCGACAGTTGTGTCAATAACATGTTTCATTCTCCTTCATTCGATCATCCTTACATTTTGTCATCCATTTGATCATTATAACAAACATTATCTTTTACCTTGGAATCATCAACAATTGTCCAACTCATCATCTTTAGTTGACAGCCATTAGTTCTATTTATTTCTTTCACTCAGTCAATACCACAATGTGTCGGTGATAACTAACTCGGTTAATACTGCACTTGGTATACACTACACTTGCTCGGTGTACACTGTTCCAACTCGGTGTATACTGAATTCTTCATTTACCGACCACAAAAACTTGTTCATTCTTGATCTTCAATCGATAACAAAATCATGTAATACAATCAAATCACTAACATAATGTCATAGAATCATCAATAAGTTACCCAATGAATACCATATCCATATCTTTCTCATCCATATCATCTTCATGTAGATATCTCATTCCTTTACCATTATTTCCTTAAGATGTTTGTAACCATCATGATAAGTATAGTCAAAACTAGTTGACATCAATGACAATACATTAACTGATTGAATGTCTCACATATACCTTAGTAGCTCAGTGATCATCAATCACTATCTTTCAAGTATCCAATCAGTTGTCAAACTCTCCTTCAAGATATTCAATCAGTTGTAGTCTATCAATTTGCAGAGGATGTGCCCCAATTATAATCCTGTAGGTTTTTCCACTCAAGGCTCTTTTTGACTAGGGATAACTTTAGTGGCGAATATTCGCCAATTGGTGAATATCTCAAGTCAGTGACCTAAGATTTGGCAAATAATGTGTATATCAGACTAGTCGTGTCGCCCGAACTTTATAAATATTGGGTTCAATGTTCGGGCCCATCGCCCATCAGTTTATGTAATATTATCTCTTTCTTTCATGATATCGCCAATGGAGTCTGCTTTTTAGACATGGGAAATTGAAAAATTTTGCCTGCAATTTCCAAAGCTCGTCTTAATCGATGACCTAAATTCGCCAATGGTGTTATACAAATATATTTAGAGGTGACCCCAAATTTGCCTGGTATTTTGTGGATGTGTGTCTCAACCGATGCATTTTTGCCAACTATATTAATCCTAGAAAATTATTGGATGACCCATAATCGCCTCATAAATTACATAAGATGTGTTATAGTTACACGGGCTTAGCCAAATATTTGTATACCATATAAGCTTCCCGCCAAATTTTCCAAAAAGGATTGGTATAAATACATTCATAGATCAATGTTATTTTACACAATTTGGTTCGGTTGGTTCTGATATCTCAATTGTGATCAATAGAAAAGTTTCTAACTGCTGAGTGCATTGGTGACTACAATTGAGGCAAATGTAAGTGATTAATTTTTGAAGTGTACTGTATAAGATAGAGAATGCCATTGATAGTGAGAAGACATTTATTTAATGTCAATTACAAGTGGGTGAATGGGTGAAGGGATACGTGTCACCATTCCAGATACTTGCAAAAGATTGAGGTTTCCTTCAATACTTTCGGTCGGAAATAGAACTTCAACCATTGATCTATAATCATCGAACGATAGATGGATCTTAGGTGCACATCACAATGGTCACTTCTTTATCAGTACCAAATTGGAAGTCATGCGTGTAGAGAGGATTGAAGATAGAGAATGTCACTTACAGTGAGAAGAGATTTATTTAATGTCGATTACAAGTGGGTGAATGGGTGAAGGGATACGTGTCACCATTTCGAATGCTTGTAGAAGATTGAGGTTTCCTTTGAGACTTTCGGCCCAAAATAAAACTTTAACCGTTGATCTATAAACATCGAATGATAGATGTATGTTAGGTGCATGTCACAATGGTCACTTCTTTGTCAGTACCAAATTGGAAGTAATGTGTGCACAATGGATCGAAGATAAAGAATGTCACTAACAGTGAGAAGACATTTATTTAATGTCGATTACAAGTGGTTGGATGGGTGAAGTGATATGTGTCACCATTCTAGATACTTGTAGAAGTTGAGGTTTCCTTCAAGACTTTCAACCTGAATTAAAACTTTAACCATTGATCTATAATCATCGAATGGTAGATGTATGTTAGGTGCACGTCACAGTGGTCACTTCTTTGCTAGTACCAAATTGGAAGTTGTGCATGCAGAGCATATCAAAGATAGAGAATGTCATTGAAAACAAGAAGACATTTATTTAATGTCAATTACAAGTGGGTGAATGGGTGAAGGGATACGTGTCACCATTCTAGATGCATGTAGGAGATTGAGGTTTCCTTCAAGACTTTTGACCCGAAATAAAACTTCAACTGTTGATCTACAATCATCAAATGATAGATGGATGTTAGGTGCACGTCACAGTGGTCGCGCTTATTAGTAACATCATGGAGAGTGATGTCTCTAATCAGTGATTGATTTCCATTTGGCATTGGCCCACATGACAAGCGACAACTATTGAAAAGTTGTTATTAATAGATAATATTCGCTAATACAATTAATTTTTTTTCATTTGCAGGCAAAACATTCGCCTCATACATTATATATATTTTCCTTCAAAAGAATTTTTTTGGTCTCATACATTAAATACTTTCCCCCACATTAATGAACTAATCGCCTAGATTTTATGGAATTTTCCTATGCTAGGAAAAAAATAGCCAATACAAACTAATATTTTCCCCTACTTTGAAATTTTTTTTGCCATCAATATGAAAATTCCCCCTCAAATTAATGTAAGATTTGCCAGGATTTTACACCTTTTCTTGGGAGGGGGTATCTTAAAGTTATCCATGTTTTGGACCTCCCCTAAGCAAGACAAAGGGAAGGCTCCAATTATGGAAGATAAAGATGGCTTAATTCTAGTTAAAACCCGTAATAAGGGTAGAGGACAAAAGAGAACTCTAAAGGATATAAAATTAGATGAGATGTTTAACAAGTTGATGCTTTGGATGACCTAGATCAGTTTGATGAGATTCTTGTCGGCTCGCTTGTAGGCCAGATTCCTATGGAGGTTGGACAAATAGAGGTTGCAAAGGAGAATAATATTTTTGTTGATCCATAGGAAGGAGACAAAGATGTTCAAATGGACACAAATATCCCTTTTTTCCCTTTTGGAAAAGGATGGTCCACGTTACATAGCTTCAACAAGTAATTTTAAAGAGCCTCAAAATGACAGTGAAAGGGAACCCCACCAACATTGTGTTTACAAAAAAAGTATCTTAAAAAGGGTGCACCTGAGAAGGCCTTTAATGCGGGTAGAAAGAAAGAAAGAGAAAAGGTAAAATTACTTAGTGAGACATTGGTCGAGTCTTTCTTTGTGAAGACCATTGACTCCCATTTCTCTTGAATAACATCGCTAGACAAAAGGCTAGTCAAGATTTGATTGGATCTCATTATCATGGTGTGGTCTTCATTTAGGAAACTAAGTTATCAATGGATGAAACGATGAATAGGGCCTCCAAAATTTGGGCTTGAAGTCACTGTCAATGCATTAGGCTCAAGGCAGTTCAATGGGCATGGTTTTCTTTTGGGATCCACACAAGCTTATCCCACTCTAGTGGGTTTCTACTATATCAATTATCTATATGGTTTTTGTTAGTCACGAGTCTAGCAAGAATCTCTTGTTTAGTAATGTTCATGTTACAATTAATTTTGTGAGAAAACACCTTCTTTAGACCCATATCAAATATGTTTGTTATCTTGGTCCTTTATTCCCTTGGATCTTAGTAGGGCATTTTAACGTGGTGGCTAGTTTGGAAGAGAAACATGGTGGAAATATCAAGCTTGATTCTTCTGCTAGCCTTTTGAGGGTTAATATTGATTTTTTTAAGGTTGTAAATATGAAGCCTACCAATGGTTTGTTTAATTGGAATAATAGACAATGTGGGGAGGAAGCTACAACATAGAAATTAGACATATTTTTTATTTCCTGCTACTGGATGGGTGATAATTAGGTAACTAGCTCTGAGATTTTAGACTGAGAAGGTTTTGATCATTGACCGATCAAGTTGACTATTATTCAGTTCAGAGTTACAAAAAATCCTTCATTTAAGTTTCAGCTTATGCGGCTTCAAGACCCTTCCCTTCATGACCTTATGCTAGATTGGTGGCATGATGAGAATCATACCTACATAACTGTTATGCACTCTTTTGTTAAGAAACTTCAATTTATTAAGTATATAATTAAAATGTGGAATATGTTGTGTTTCAATAACATATTCTCTTAAAAAAGTCATCGCCCAATATGGAGTGGATCGAAGATCAAGGCCTATTAAAGGACTTATACAAAGAGGAGTGGGTTGTGGTAAAAGAGCTAGAGGAATGAGAGCTTCAGGAGGAGATTTATTGAAAGCTAAAGCCTTGAGTAGATTAGCTCCAAGAGGTTGACGGGAACAAAATTTTTTTCCATAACGCAATGAAGGATAGGAGATATGTGAATTCTATTACTTATCTCATATCCCCTGAGAGAGTTCACCTTTCTTCTCTAAGAGAGTTTTCTCAAGAAGCTAACATGTTCTTTGTAGCTTTGCTTGCCCAAGATTTTATTTCTGCTAGTATGGAAGAAGGATTGGTGCTTGATTGTATTCCCTCCCTCATATCCAATGAGATGAATGTGGATCTTTTGAGACCCATCTCTTTATCTAAAGTTGAAGCTATGTTAAAAATGGAGGGTAAAGATCCTAGTCCATATGGCTTTCCCATAGAATCCTATCAATAATCGTAGGAGATTCTTAAGTTTGACCTCTTGGAGGTGGTGTAGGAGTCGCATAAGAACAAACAAATATTAAGGAATATGAATGCTAACTTTATAGCCCTTGTCCCTTGAAAGAGAGGAGCTAACTCTTTGGAATCCTTTTTACCTATAGTTCTGTGTAATGTTATCTATAAAATTATAACAAATCTGATTTCAAAAAGGCTCAAGCCATGGCTTAGTAATTCAATTTTTAGAAAGCGAGGGTTTTTTTTTACTAGAAGGAAGATTCTTGATGGGATTATCATAGCTTCTAAATCCTTTCGTTCTATGGTGACTTCTAAGGAGTAGTCTATGTTTATAAAACTAGATATGGCCAAATCTTATGATAAAGTCATATGATTTTTTTTTGTGAAAAGTGCTTGCACTTTTTGGCAGCAATTTGCATTACATGCTCTTTTTTAGTTCTCACATTAGTGAGCCTACAAGAATTTTTAAAGCTTCTAGTGGTCTATGGTAAGGAGATACCCTTTCTTCCTACCTCCGTATTTTAATGGCAGGAGGGTTGGGACAATTTATTAAGTTGAGTGTTAGGCAACGATTGATTTAGGCCTAGAATTGGTTTAATGGATTTCATCCTTATTCTCACATCCGATTTGTGGATGATACAACTTTGATGGGCATGACCAAAATTATTGGGGCCACTAATTTAAGGAAGACTTTGAATATTTATTTGGTAGCTTTTAGGCAAAATATTAATGAAGATAATTCTTTTATATTCTTCTTTATTACCCCTCCCCTCATTCATGCTTGAATTGCTAGAATTTTGAGATTTCAAATTGGTGCCCTTCAATTATTTATCTTGGAGTTCCTCTTTATGTTGGATCCTAGTCCAATAGGTGTTAGCAAGACATTCTCGATAACCTTCGCATAAAGGTCAATCACTAGACTAACAAGTGGCTTTCACTTGTTGGGAGAGTGACCATCTTGAAGCCGATTATTCAAGATCTCACTATCTATTGATGCTTTGTTGTAACAGCTCTAGTAAACTTTATTAAGAAATTAAATTCCCTCTATTGATAGTTCTTGTGGACGGGTAATCTACTTTCTTCAAAATGGTGTTTGGTTAAGTGTGATGCAATTTGTAGGCCAATACAGGATGACAGTCTTGGATTACAACTTGTTGGTATGAATGGTCACGTTCTAACTTCTAAGTTTATTTTGAGATGGTGCATCCATAAAGATTAGGATTTGGCTAAAATTATTAATGTTAAGCATTTAGGGGGTGTGGATAGAAAGGATGTTCCTTGATTCACTATGGATGACAAAGGCCCTATGATATGGAACACACTATGGAAGGGAGAAAAATTAGTTAAGTAAGGGATTTACTACATATGCAATAATGTTGTTGAAGCTTTGTTTTGGCATGATTCTTGGAATGGGCATCCACCTATTGTTAAGAAACTTCCATAGCTATAGTCTCTATGTGACAACTTCCTTGATGCACGCTGGAGAAAAGTTGATGTTTTTAAAACTTCCTTGAATCTTAGGCATGTGGAACTGGCTAGATGGAAGGAACAACACGAGTGACCTCTTGGAGGATCACTAGATGGTAGGGAGGAACTTTCATAGATTTTGGTAAGAAGAATGTGTAACTCCTTAAAGGATAATAATGTCTTTGTGTGAGGTCCAAATCTAAAGGAGTAGTTTTACATTGAGTTGGATAATTGTATTTTTTTCTTGTAGATTTTTGTTTAGAAGAAATGTCTTACTTGGGAGAACCTTTGGAAAAGAGGGTTTTAGGGACCTTTTGTTTGCATTCTATATAATAATAGTGAGGAGGATACTCCAAATCTTATTTTCAATGGGCTTTCACAAGGAAAATTTAGAATTATTGGTGAGGATCTTGGGAGTATGCTTTTATTCATGGTAATTCCTTGATTGAATTCTAAAATAGTCTTGGTAGACCTCCATCTAAGACCTCGTTTCTTTATGTGGCTTGGGAAGTTGTTCCTTTTATTATTTGGCAATTGTGGCTAGAAATCACATGATTTTCAAGGGTAAGAAAATGTTGGTGGAACAAGTTTGAAAAAAAGTTATTAACACGCTCCAAGAGACTTTGGTAGTAAAGTGTGATCTTTTTGTGGATGCAGATCTTGGTGACATTGTTGTTATTCAAAAACAACAAAAACTTACATCTCTTTGGTGGGGTTGTTAGAGACATCCTTATTAGGAGAAGTTGGCAAGCTAATTGTCGACATGTTTAGAAAATTCAATGGGATGGTAAGTGGTCTCCTCCACCCCTAGGAGTCCTAAAGATTTTCAAAGATTAATATTGATGGTTTGTATAGGGGTAACCCTAGCCATGTTGCGATTGGAGGCATTGGCAAGGATATACATGTTATTATACTATTCTATGCTTATAAGGGGCAATAACTATATGGAAGATTTTGCTATCCTCTTTGCACTAGAAGAAGCATATTCTCTTGGTTGGAGCGAAATTGTGAATTAGATTCTTACATAGTTATTGTTTTGTCGACTAAGCAACACATTGAGGATGTTGATTGGCATTTAGTAGGAATTTGTTAAATAGATCCTCTTTTTGGGAGACTCTTTCAAGTTAGTCTCCTACTATGTTGCACGAGAGTGGAATAAGGCAAGTGATTATTTGGTTAATTGGCCTCTAAGTGCCTCGATAGATGGAATGTTGGAGGTTGGGCTCAATTGTCCTCAGAGTATGCTAAAATTCTTGATGAGATCATCATAGAGTATGGTTGATTAGTGTTGGCCTTTGTTGGGTCTTCTTTAGGTTAGTAATTTTTGATGTGCTCATTATGCTGGGATGGTCACCCTTTGGCTCTGTATTGTTCTTTTTGATTCAATGAATTTCAAAAGAGAAAAAAACAAATTTGAGGTCCCATAATAAGGGTCCAATATTTCAAGAATTATTTTATTTTCTATATAAATATAATTTCTAATATCTATCTAGAATATTTAATAGAAATCTGAAGAGTAAATATAACAAGTTTGAAGTAAAATAAAACTCTTTCAATAAAGTTACTATATACATAGTATATACATAGACACAAATATTTATTTTCTTTTATTTATAATGTTTACATTAAATTTTAATTTTTCATGTGAAAAGTGTAATAAATATAATATACTTTAAATAGTTTAATTTTATAGTTAAATTTTATGTACATTATGATGTCATGGAGTTCCTTGATGTTTTTGATTAATTATAAAACAAGTTTTGAAGGGACCTGAAACCCTTTACAAAATAGTCACATAAGATATTCCATGAAAGCCCATAACAGGAAACAGATCAAGACCAAGATGGGGGTTTTACCAATAGGCTCTCACAACCCATGAAAAAATCAACATACAGCTAAGAACTAAAGAAAGGACTAGAGAAAACTCTAGCCCCAACACCCACAACCAGAGACCATTAAGATTTACCTTAAGCCCTACTCTTGTGGGAACAAGGGGTCATGCCAAAAGAGGGTGAAGATGTCTTGGATTTTTTCCCTTTCATCTCAATCCAACCCTCTTCCACATTAGTAGTCGCATCCTGCTAAGCCAAAAAAACCAATGTTGGAATCCCAACACCCTGAGAGGGAAGAACAAAACAACCCACAAATGAACCAAAGATAGGGCCAACAACATCCTGAGAGATAGACTAGTAGCAGCCAGAGAGATAGCACCAACATCACTCTCAATAGATAAAACACAACATCTAGCAAAAGCTCAATCATAGGCAACAAAATTCTAAGACACAATAGGTGCTGAGCCAACAACACCAACCATCCTAGAGACATGAGACTTCACTAGAAGCCAAATCAGCCTAGGAAGCAACTATAATAACATCATGAGGCATAGAGGCCTCAACACTCCCCTCATAAAAAATTGAAACCACTTGAGAAGAAGTCGCAAAGCGAAAGGGTCCTACGCAACCACCTAGGAAAAACTCCGTTGGTTATCAAATTCCTTCTCAACCATATAGTGTTGAGCCGAAGCGTCTTTCCACCAAGAAGCCACATATTTCTTTTTCTCTAATCCACATTGAGCTGCCACATGCCCAATTTTAAAACATCTTCTACTTCTGAAGGGAATCCCTTCATAATCCAAAGTTTGAACCCATCTACCATTGGAAGTATTGATTAAGATCTCCATTGGAAGCCCCTTAGAAATATACATGTAAGCTAGAATACATGCATATGTAGAATGAAGAATATAAGACGAATCGTCATCGACCATCAAAAAATCCCCAAGCGCATTACCTACTTTCTCTAAAAGAGAGTCAACCCATAGGTAAAGGGGGAGATAAGGAAGTTTTTGATTAAGGATAAAATAGGTTTTGAAGGGACCCCGAAACCCTGTACAAGAAGGTCACAAAAGATATTCAAATATGCCCACTAAACGAACCAGAGCAAGACCAAAGAGAGGGTTTTACCATAGGCTTCCACAACCTGGATGGAATAAGGCACTAAAGCCCAAAACTCAACAAAAGATAAAACATTGGAGATCAACAACGTTAAGAAAGAGAGCTATCCATTTGTCCCCCTATTATGGGACTGAAGGATCATGTCAAACAAAGAGGAGGATCTTTTAGAACTTTTACCTTTGACAGTAACCCATCCATCTTCAACCTTAGTAACCTTATCCTGCCAACCCAAAAGATCCAAAGCCGAGGACCCAACACCCAGCAATGAAACTTCCAGCAAATCATCCAACATCGAGCTAGTAGAAGCCACACCCAAAGGACTATCAGCAGGAGGAAGCACCGACCTAGGGCATGAAGGGCCCAAAACACCAGCCATACTAGCAAGCCCAGTCCCACCAACAACAATAGTCAAAGAAGGTTCGGCACCAACATGCCCAGAACCCCCAACAGGACCATCATCAACAGTAACCAACAAAGAACTAACAGAGATAACCATCAAAGAACTAGCAGAGATAATTCCAGTAGTCTCAAAAATATTCTCAGCAGCCACATAAGAAGGGGCAGCAGGAGGGATAACAAAATGATCCTTCTTAGCAGCTCGAGAAGAGTTTTTCAGAACAGTATAGTGTTGTGTAGAAACTCCCTTCCACCAAGAGGGAGAAGATTTATTTTTCTTAATTTCTAGGCCACATTGGGAGGAGACATGACCAATTTTAAAGCATTTATGACATCTAAAAGGAATACCCTCGTAGTCAAGTTGTAGGATCCAAGATCCTAATGTAGATTCTATGTTTATTTTAACTGGGAGGCCCTTCAAAATGTGAAGTTCTACTAAAATACAAGCGAAGATGGAATGATAAATATTGTAGGAATCATGATCCAACATCAAAAAATCCCCCAAAGCCTCCCCCACCTCCTCAAGGATGGAGTCCTGCCAAAGGTGAAGAGGGAGGTTCATGAGTCTGACCCATATAGGGAATTTATTGAAAATTTTTGATGAGGGATTAAAATCCATATGTTGGGGTTTAATCATGAGCATGAAATTATCATCCTCTCAGTAGAAAAAATTATCACATAGAATCTTCATTCTATCCTTAGCTAGTTCAAACTTAGCAATAAAAATGCCCTTGGACATAGGGAAGATGTGAACTGAATCTGCAAGCAAAGGCTCCCATTTATGTGTGATCCATTAGTGCAGAAGGGGGAGGCTAGGCCAGAAACCCCTAAAATGACATATCAAACTGTGATGTTTAAAGGTTTTTGAGTTGTTCTCCAAATCCTCTTAAGTCGTAGAAGAAAGCCTCACCGAAAGGGATCCACACATAGGAACCGAATAAGAGACCCTAGGTTGCTTCTCCACCACTGAAGGCTTGGAGACAATGTAAGCAAAATACATCCCCAGAGGTCCAGAAACCACAGGAACAAGATCTCGAACAAGAGGAGAATCTGTTGCCAAAAACCTAGCCTGTAGCACATCATGGAAACCCATCCCCATAGTTTCAGGTAGCACCGCAAAAGAGGGCGCTAGATGAAGAGGAGCAGAATCCACCGAAGAAAAAGCAGCACCTTTAGCAGAAAGGGGGCAAGAGTCAGAATCTTCCTGCTCGCAGAGAAAGCAACAACCCTATCCCGGGGAAAGAGACCCACCCAAGAAGAGGAAGAGTCCTCATGCATGGTGAGGGGAACCAGAGAAGGATGTGAAGGGAAACAGAAGGAGCCAACAAAGGATGTGACACGACAACATAGGGAGCCGATTGAATGGTAACAGACGGACTTGTTGCAGACAACTGCATGATAATGTTCAACTATGGGGAAGATAAGGAAGTTGAACCCATATCAAAGTCATATTAAATGATTCAAAAGAAGGGTTGAAATCAGAATGGTAGGGTTTAACCACGAGCATAAATCTATCCTCCCATCAAAAGAAATGATCACATAGAATTTTATTTCTATCTTCAAGATCTTCAAATTTAGTAATAAAAAAACCTTTAGCCATAGGGTAAATGTGCACAGTGCCAACAATGATGGGCTCCCAATGTTATTAAAGAACACTTATTATCATAATAACTTTGATACCTCTTAATTATTTTTGGATAGATATATTTTAAATATCTATACAAGTTTAATATTAAATCCTTACAAACAAGCCAAATAACTTGGATGTGTAAAGTTTTATTTTTAAAAATGAAAGGAATATTCTTGCCTCTCCTCGCCTACTTATGGTTACTACATTAAATACAAAGTAGAATCTTTATTCTTCTACCTTTCTTTGAAGGTGTAAGTTTCCAATAGTTTGGATTGTTTTGGTTTCTACTACCAAGATCTCCCTATGGAATCCTTGTTGGGTTACTTGGGTGTGGTAGTATTGTATTATCTTATATGTGGTCATCTTGAATTCGTGAAGTGTCTTTTTTTTCATTCTTCCCTTAAGCTCAAGTTATTAGATGATGGATTCATTACTTATTTAAGCCATTTCACCTTAAGCCTTTCTCATCTCATATGACACTCCCTAGAAATTGACACAAATTTCTAGTAAAGTACAGTAGATATGGCATGATTTTATAATGGAGGTGCTATTTTCAATTTGAAAAAATAGAAATGACAATATATTTGTTGGTTTATATGTGTATACATACAATTCAATATATACTTAAGCCATTATCTATGTTAATATTATATTATAGATCCAATTCAAAACAAATAAGATGGCTTTGGAGATTATTTATTTTCCAACATTGATTGAACACTATGATAATGCCCCTTCTAATCTAGCTAGTAAGGATGCTTCTCTAGCATATGCATGTGCCTCTTCACCTCATGGAAATTGATGAACTCATGGTCACAACTATAAGTGAGGTCACCATGGTTTGCAAGGGTCTCTGAAACCTTGACAAAATAGGTGAACTCCATTACCATGTGGATAGTCTTCCGCTCAATGAGGTCACTTTAGGTGGCTAGATAATAGAAATTTGTTTTCCCTTGGATCTTTTCCATATTCCATGTACATGCTATTTCTCAACAAAATGTAAACAAATATTAGGATAATACCCTTACAAGATGAGAGAACAATTTTAATGGTCAAGACCTATGGAATGTTAGAGATCAAGCATTTGACATGATCCATCTCCTATTTATATAGCCATGATAGCCTACCAATTAATAAAACCTTTTGCATTTTAGACCTTTACATAACTTCTCAAGCTACAATTTTGTTATATTATATATCCATCTCTTAATATAAAAATATAGCATTATTCATCACTTATACTTACAAATATACATACACTACAAAATGTGAAAATAATTTTTTTGTTTTATTAAGATTCTTTGCTAATTTAATAAAATGCATATATGTATCATAAATCAATTTATGATTGGTAATGGGAATGGAAATAGAATAATTAAATAACAAAATTTGAAGTTAAAGAATGAAATGTAATAAGGGATCATGAATAGCTTGATTATTAAAATAATGATGTAAAATAAATATGAAATTTTATTGATTTAGACTTAGAAATATTGTTTCTTCTAAATGATCTACTTGGAATTCTAAACTTGATGTTTTCTCTATTAAAGGACAAGTTTGTGGATTTGTGATAAATTCATGGTTGTAAATCTACATAGACAAATTAGTATGAATATATGTACATACATGGATAGATGTATAGATACATTGATATATCCATACATAAAATGCATGCATGCATATGATGCCATGGGAAGCTTCACGTGCATCCATGTATGTATACATGCATTCATCTAACTTCCATGCATACATGGTATGCATTCATGTGTTGATGAATCCATGAATGTATATGGGCATGCACCCATCCATGCATCCATTCATGGGATGCATGTATCCATGCACATATGGATGTATCATGTACATATGCATGCATCCATAAATGAACAATTATGCATTCATATATACATACATGCATACATGGGATGTATTAATGCATTGATGCATCCATGCATGTGTATGCATCCCTACACACATGCATAAATGGATGCACTCATTTTATGTATGGATATATAAATGCATTCATACATCTATCCATGTATGTACATATATCCATGCATGCATCCATAAATAAACAATTTTGCATTCATATATACATCCATGCATACATGGGATGTATTAATGCATTGATGCATCCATGTATGCGTATGCATCCCTACACACATGCATAAATGGATGCATGCATTTTATGTATGGATATATAAATTTATTTATACATCTATCCATGTTATATCCATACATAAATGCATGCATTAGACACATGCATACATGCATGCATCTATATATATGTACATGCATTCATCTAGCACACATGCATGGGATGCATAAATGGATATATATGTATTAATGCATCCATGAATGCACAACTATGCATTAATGTATGCATCCATATATGTATACAAACATGCACCCATCCATGTGTATCCACATATGAATGTATCATGTACGTTTGCATTGCATCCATAAATAAACAGTTATGCATTCATCCATGAATGTATGGATGCATACATCATGTATGCATCTATATGTATGTATGCATACATCATATTATGCATCAACATGAATACATCACATTATGCATGCATGTGAATTCATGGATGCATGTACCCATTTATGCATACACGCATACATCTATGTATGTATTAATGTATCCATGTGTACATACATGGATGCATGCATACATTCATGGATAGATGCATGATGTATGCATCCATCCATTCAACCATACATTCATTCTTACATCCATGTATGCATACATACAAGCATGATGTATACATACATACATACATGAATGCATGGACATGCATGGATGGATCCATACACACATTTATGTCATGCATACATACATGGATGCATTAATGCATGAATACATTCCATTATCTATGCATGTTCATTCTTGAATGCATGTACCCACTTGTGCATGGATGCATGCATCCATCCATGCATACAATGTATAAATACATTACATTATACATGAATGTGCATTCATGGATGCATGTACCCATTTGTGCATGGATGCATACATACATTCATGCATCCCATGCTAGATGTATGTATACATACCTAGATGCATGCATACATCCATCAATACATATGATGTATATGCATCAATGCATGCATAAATGTATGTATGCATGCTCCATCCATGCATAAAAGATGGATAGATCCATATATGTATGCATGTATGCTTCATGGATGTATGAATACATACATAAATCTACATACATCGTTACATGTATGCATGCATGGATACATACATACATGCATGTACATGCATTCATACATGGATTGCATGAATACATCCCATGTATGTATGGATGTATACATAAACACATGGATGCATACATGCATCCATACATGTACACATGAATGCACAATGGATGCATCCATGCCTTCATGGATACACCAATGCATTCATACATACATGATTATGCATCCATAATACATATATAATATATGTATACATGCATAATACAAAGATGCATTGCATCCATGATACATACATGAATACATACATCATTCATACATCCATAATACATGCATACATAATAGATACATTAATACATACATCATTCATACATCATCTATACATCCATGCATCCATTCATGCATATATGAATGATTGTATACATCCATCCATACATATATACATGCATCTATAATACATATATAATATATGCACACATGCATGCATCCACCCATCTATCCATGTATGCATGCTCCATCCATGTATGGATTGATGGATATACCCATACATGGACCTACATACATCATATATATCCATGTATGGATTGATGGATATACCCATACATGGATCTACATACATCATATATATCCATGTATGCATACTCCATCCATGTATGGATTGATGGATATACCCATACATGGATCTACATACATCCTTACATGCATGCATCCATATATATACACATGCATGTATGCATACATACATCCTTATATGCATCCATATATGTATTCATACCTAGATTTTGTATGAATACATCCCATGTATACATGGATCATACTTGCATCCATGCATGTATACATGAATGCATGCATGCATGCCTTCATGGATACAACCATGCATTCATACATACATGATTATGCATCCATCCATCCATACATAATAGATGCATACATCCATTAACACATGCATCCATTCATACATGGATGAATGGTTGTATGCATCCATCCATACATAATAAATGTATACACACATCTATAATATATAGAATGATAGTATGCATCTATCATAGATAATATACGCATGCATGCATCCACCCATCTATCCATCCATCCATAATACATACACACATGCATAATACATACATGCATCTATAATACATCCATTATAATTAACATCAATTCAGAATACTTGTAACAAATTAAAATCAACATCAATTCAGAATACTTCAATATTAACAATAAGTACATAGATCCATAATACATATATGCATGCATGCCTAAGTGAATACTTCAATACATTATAATTAACATCATCTCATAATACTTCAAAGTTAACAAATTATTCCAAAACATTAACATCATATATCCACCATTAATCCTAAAACAAAGCCCCTCCCCTACATACATGCATCTATAATACATATAACATACACATATGTGCCTAAGAGAGTACTTCAACACATTAAAACTAACACCATTTCAGAATACTTCAACATTAACAAAATTATCAAAAAATTAGAAAACTTATGTAAATGCAATTCCAAAGCTACTAAAAAATATGTAAGCCAAACTCTTAATTAAAAGAAAATGTTTTGTATTAAAAAAAGTCTTCCAAGATACATAATATCTGAAAAAAATATTTGAATGATTCACACCAAACTCAAGATGATTCCAAATCAAGTAAATTAACCATCTCCTAGCTCTCCTTACATTAAGATTTGTCAAAGCTGAAAAAAAACCTTAGTTGAGATATAAGTAAACTTTCTGAGTATTGTGCCTCTAAAATGTGAATAATATCTTTGTGCAAAGCATTGCATTGCAGTCTTTCTAGATTTAAAAAACAAAAATACTAAAGAATAAAACAAATAACATTTCTGTTTAATGGAATAATATCTTTGTGCAAAGCATTGCAGTCTTTCTAAATTTAAAAACAAAAAACTACTAAAGAATGAAGCAAATAATATTTTCTGTTTAATGGATACTAATGCCAAAACAATACAAATTTCCTGTAAGTGCACCTCTAATAAGTTTTTTTTGTTAAGGACATCTCTATCAGGAGTTTCCATTAAGTGCACTTCCATAAAAACATATTGCATAATTCCATTTGCCAACACCACATTTGAGATCTCATTCCATTTTTTATATGTACAAACTACAACACCACATGTCATGCAAATATTCATTGTTCCATATAAAAAATGAAACAGTCAAACTCTGTTTCCAATATTGCAGAACCATCTCATTAAAACAACATAAAGAACAAAACAAATATATGTATTCATACTGATTAATTCCTTTATATGTACAATAAAAAATTATGGAGCAAAATAGCATAAATGATTTATTCATCTGTTTTCCCCATAGATGAGCCTGCAGTACAATATTAATCAGCGAAAACAATAATAATATCTTGTTGCTTCAATACCTGAAGACTAATTTTGGGTTGAATAAGCGCTATATTTGTGGACTTTGAAAATTTTTGTTGTTGAAAAAAAAGGGGAAAAAAGATCCTAGCACAACGGTTAAACAAAAATTACTGAAACAATTTGACTTAGAACAGATCCTAAGAATATCACAGATCTTTAAAAAGCATATTAAACCAGCCCAACAAACTAACATAACAATAAATATTGTTTGAATAAATTCCTACCTTTTCTGTAGGAGTGCTAGTCCTTCCTTTTCCTCGATCAGCTCTTTGATCCGATCTGCTCAATGCTACCAGTGGTTTCCATACGATTCTCTACCTATTTTCCAGGATGGGTTTTCTACATTTCTTTAGAGCCTTAGCCTGAACAGGCAAAACAACATACCTCAGAATAGCAACAATATGCCTCAATGAAGCACATCCTAAAAGTAGATCAGCTAACATGTATAGAAACTTTGGGATGAGAAGCTATTGGATAATTGAGAATTTCAGAAAAAAATAAAAAAAGTAGATGGATTAGCTCTGGCTCTATCCTCAAATGAAAAGAATTTTGTTGGCTATACCAACAAAAAAGAAACCCTCTTACCAACAAAACCCTCCAAAACAAGTTTAGAAGGAGAAAAACAATAATCACTCACCACAAAGCTTTTCTCCAGGTAATTTTTGTGCATTCCCAAAGATCTTTGTGAAAAGATAATAAAAAAAAATGGAAAGCACATTGATGGATCTTGCTTCAATTTGGGTAGTTGAACCCCACAGAAAGTAGCGCAGAGTAGCAGAAAATTCAACCCTTCTGATAATTGTTGTGCAAGTAGTGGAAAATTTCTGTGGTAGATGCAACAATGTAGTAAATCTGAGGTGGCTGGTTAGCACATCAGAACAGGAAGCAGAAGTAGCAGAAAATTCCACTTCATTTTGCAACCCTGAATTTGATATGGAGAAATGACATATTTTTCCTGAAAAAGAAAAACCCAATTCATGAGATTGAGATTGAATACAAAATAACCAGATGCCTCACAAATTTAACAGGGATGATTCGTTAATCAACGAGATCTTACCTTGATTCACTGTCGATGAATAGCCATTTGGGTCTCAATGCACAATGAAAATATGAACCTAAAAAAACCTCAGAAAGTAAACGCTGCTTCCTGGAGGCAATTCCTATGGTGTATTTACGAGCTGTCTGCTTCGTACAGGCCATCCTTCTCCTTCAAATGAATCTACAATCGTAAAATAAAAAATCGATTAAGTCATAATTAAAATCAATTCAGTAATGGTAATTACTGGCATGCGATAAAACTACCATCACAGGGGAATAACCCTGCCACCATTTTATATAATCCCATCACTGGACTTACAAGCTGCTTCGTACGAGAAGGGGAACCGAATAGGGATGGAAATAAAGACAAATTAATCACAGAGATAAAAAATAAACACAAATTAAAAATAGAACAAAAAGAATAAAATCAAAACCCTGATAACAATGTATCTGTGCCTAAAAATCCAAATAAACACAAATTAAAAGGAGAACAAAAAGCCTAAACTCAAAACCCTAATAATAATAAAAGGCATCGCCAATTCCAAATAACCAAGCGGGCAAAGTATGTCGAAAAGCGAAGCAAACCACTGGACTTACAAAAGCTGTTTTGTACGAGCCATTACTAAGAGATTTTATCATGCTCACTGCCAGAGCTGAAACACCCTTCCAAGGCCAAATATGCGAACACCTCAGAATTTCTGACGCACAATCACTTGATGAGTACAGAAACCAAAATATATTATATAGGGAAAAGTAGACGGTCATGTATGGAATAAAAAAGCAAAAAGCTTAACAATCTTTTCTGGAAAAAAAAGCAAAAAAGCTTAACAATCTTCTTTGAAAAAAAACAAAAAGCTTAACAATCTTCCCTGAAAAAAAGCAAAAAAACTTAATAAGCTTCTCTGGAAAAAAAATAAAAACGATTAAAAATCTTCTCTGAAGTTTTTTTTAAGAAACCTAAAGCCCACAATATACTGTATAGGCCCGAGTGACCGTCAAATTCCAAGCCTGATCCAAAAATGATTATAGTAATTCATATAAAAGCATGAAAAAAAGACATTCAAATTCAAATGATTATAGTAATTCAAACACCTTTTTATGCTTTTATTTTGTATTTTGTTTTTTTGTTTTTTTAATATTACCCTTAAGAAAAAAAGCTCGGTCTCAAAAGCTTTTTATATAAGGCCCTTGCATTTTTTTTAAAAAATATTACCGTTGAAGAATCTTTGTTTTTCCTCCATTCAATGTGCCGATCTCTTCAATTACAGTCTACAAATAGGATTGGATTATCATTTCTTGGCAACAGAAGCAGAAGATAAATGAGAGAATGGCAACCAGGCGAAGGCAATGAAATTGTTTTGCGTGCTGCTGATAATAACAATGGCATTGGTAGCTCAGCCTCAGGATTACTGCATTGATTATTGGCAGGTATATATTGTTGATATATATGTTGTCGATTTTGATTTTGATAGCTGAGGATACTTTTGAGTGTGAAGATGATTCTGTGGATATTGCTGTTTAGCTCTTTATTCTTGTCCGCGTTGCACTGCCGTTTCTGATTGTGATATCAGAATTTGTACTGACGGAAAGGGATATTGCTGTTAATTGCTCTGCCGATTCTTATTGTGAATTTGTTCTCCCAATTCTGATTGTGAATCCAGAATATTTCCCCTGTCCCTGCCCCAATCCCCAATGCTCATAATATTTCCCCTGTGGTGGCTTTTGAATTGTCAAGATGATTCAAGATCAGATACCTGTCTCTGCACACAACAGAACTTCCAACACAACATATATTCATCATTTTCATAAAGCTTAATTCGTCCATACCCTTGGTATCTGAATTCTGGTACTGTTGAAGGTTGCATGAGGACATTAGCTGCTTTAAGATCCATATGCATGATTTTTTGGCTATGAAGATACTCCATTCCCCGTGATATTTGAAGCATCCAAGCTGGAGCTCACCAACTCCATGACATGATAACAGCATGTCCCTGTAACACAGACACCTATCAATTGAACAATAAAAGGGTTATACAGCTTTGCATGAACAGCAACTTCCGCTTGCATTTCCTCATCCATAGTATAATTATTTATTTGAAATGTCTTCAACGCAACCTTCACTCCAAGCCATGAACCCTCATCTTCATCATTCAGTCTGATACTCGACCCCTGAGCTGTCCGTTTGTGAGCATTTGAAAATTGTTTGAGCTGAAAATCAAACCTCTCGTCCTTGAGGCATCGGGTGGATGAATCTTCTACCTCCTTGGGCTTCTGTTGGATTTCTTCCCCTTCAGAAGTAAAGACTGAAAGATCATGTGAGCTGCTTTCACCTTCTACATGCAGAAAACTTCGAGTTACCGGGGAAGCATACGGATTAGGGCATTTGTGCATTGTTCCTCTGCCTGCAGGATTGATTGAAAGAGAATCATCCAAATTTCCACCATCTTTAGCTAATTGCAACAATCCAGGCTCCTTTTCAAATTCAATAAATAGAGCATTGAGATCCAGACAGACAAGAGACCAAGCAAGGTCGTGTAAATGTATCAAATTAAGCACAGAGTCCAACATATATTCATCATTTTCATACTTGCTGCCGTTTGGATCACATCCTGAACATCACACTTATGACAATTAAACTACCAGCCTGTGTCTGTTTCATCATCTGAGCAAACCCTTCTGAATTGCCAAATCAAAATCGTTTCTGAATACCCTTCAAACTCATCCTGAAATTTCTCTAAACAGGCAAAAAAGGGAAAAGATCATTTCAGGCCTTGCCCAAACATAATCCATTGTTCCACTTCCAACCTCTTTGAAAGAAGGCACAAAAAAGCATCACACAAGCACCCAGGTTTCTAAACACTCAAAACAGATAGAGGGAGAGCTTCTTTTTCATACTCGATAATCTTTTTTGTAGTATATTCTGAGATCAGATTCTGTTAAGGAAAATATGATCTTTGGAATATGTTTTCTGCTGTAATTTATAATGTCTGATTGTGTATATATAATAACTGAATATATATATAATGCACTGTGATTGTAATGTGATTACAGATTGAAGAAACTATGCCGTGGTGATTGATTGTTCTTCCAACCTGCAATCATCTCACATACAAATATGCTTCGTAACAGTTAGACGTGCCCTTTCATAATGAATAGTCACGACTCCTTTAAGTCGTTGATGCATTAGCATAAGCGACTGTTGACAACAGTCGCTTATGCTAATGCATAAGTGACTGCGATTACCTGAGTCATTAAGTAAATATATCGACTCATTAGTCGATGCTTTGCACATTAATTTGAACATCGAACATGGTTCGATTTATTCAATGTGATATTAATATATATATTATTATGTTATTATCATTATTATATTTCATCAATAATGATAATAAGATAATAATATAATCACATTTATTCTTTATAATCATTGTATAAATTATATATATATATATATATATATATATATATATATATATATATATATATATGATACGAATGAAGCTATAACTTAACACTCCTTCTTAGCGAGTGAGTATTAAACATCAAAAGTCTATCATGACATCCGCACTTCGGGACACACAAATTAATGTAGTCTTGTCATAAAATTAGACTTGAATATCATGATCTCCGCACAGTCGGGACACACAATTAAGTAGTCTATCATGATATGGTTTCGTTATTACACATCCAGTAATAACAAAAGTCAAGATCTCCGCACATTCGGGACACACAATTAAGTAGTCTATCTTGACACTTTGGTTAACCATTTACAAGATTGTCACCTTGAAATGTTAACCCACACACAAATGATCATTTTACACAATATTGCAATATACATATTTTTACATTTATTCATGAATAAAAAACTTATAAATAAGTGAATTTAGATCATACATCACAACTTGATCATGCCGAGTTTGTTTCTGAAGTATTCTATTTTCAGCTTTGCAAGTGGCTTAGTGAAAATATCAGCACTCTGTTCTTCAGTACTAATGTACTCTAGCTTTATAATATTTCTATCTACCATATCTCTTATGTAGTGATATGGGATCTCAATATGTTTGGACCTGTTATGAAAAACTGGATTAATAGATAACTTGATACAACTTTGATTGTCACAGTGAATCACAGTTGAATCTAAAGGTTTTCCAAACAATCCAAATAATAGTTTTCTTAACCATACAGCTTCACGTGCTCCCATGGATGCTGCCATATATTCAACTTCAGTGGAGCTTAATGCTACTGCTGATTGCTTTTGACTAAACTAGGAGATCATAGCCGAACCAAGACTGAAACAACACCCTGTAGTGCTTTTTCGATCAGTAGTACTTCCAGCCCAATCAGAATCTGAATACCCTTGAAGATTGATTTCTACCTTTTCATACTTTAGCCCAAATCCAATAGAACCTCGTAGATATCTCAAGATATGCTTAGCTGCCATTAAGTGTATTTTCTTGGGCTCACACATAAAGTGACTCACAACATTGGTTGCATAACATATGTCAGGTCTAGTATTCACCAAATGCATAAGAGAACCAACAATCTCTCTGTACAATGTAGGATTAGAGGGTTCAGACTCTTCTGCTTCAGCTTTGAGTTTGTGTAAATTTGTTTCCATAGGTGTGGATAAAGGCTTACATTCCATCATTCCAAACCTGGTTAGAATATCAATAGTGTATTTTTGTTGATTTAGCAAAATATGGCTTTCCTTTTGAAACACTTCCAACCCTAGGAAATAATGTAAGAGTCCTAAGTCTTTCATGTCAAATTCAGCAGTGAGTTCTTTCTTACATCTTGCAATGAGATGATCCTCTCTTGTTATTAAAAGATCATCTACATAAAGAACTAAAATAACCATGTTGCCATCTGTTATCTTAAAGTAAATGTTAGGATCTGCATTATTTTTAGAATATCCTAGTTTTGAAAGATAGCTGTTTATCCTTTCATACCAAGCTCTAGGAGCTTGTTTCAACCCATATAGTGCTTTCTTGAGTTTGCAAACATATTTAGATGCATCATGTATAATAAACCCTTCTGGCTGCTCTAAGTATACTTCTTCTTCAATAGTGCCATTTAGAAATGCTGTTTTCACATCCATCTGGTGTATCTTCCACCCCTTAGAGGCTGCTATAGCAATAATGGTTCTGACTGATGTATACCGAGCTACAGGAGCAAATGTTTCTTCATAGTCAATACCTGCTTTCTGCGAGAACCCTCTAGCAACAAACTGAGCTTTATGTTTCTCAACACTTCCATCAGAAGCATATTTAGTTTTGAATAGCCATCTAGAAGAGACAACGGTTTTGTTTTTAGGTCTAGGTACTATGTCCCAGACATCATTCTTTATTATAGATTGATATTCTTCAATCATTGCCTCTCTCCATGCTTGATTAGATAATGCCTCCTTAGAATTTGGTGGTTCTGAGTTATTGATTTCAATTATAAGAGTTGCATAGCATTTTTGAGTTCTTGTCCTTTTACTCTCATGAGATATTTCATTTGGTTCTATATTATTTTCTTTAATTATTTGCCTTGCCCATAATGACCTTTTCTTTCCATTAGTATTCTCATTTTCAATGACAGGAAGTTCAGGTTCTTCTATATCCTCCCTCTCAATTTCAGCAGTGATGTCTTCTTCTATCTCCGGAGTGTTATCTTCTTCAAAGTTTTTAAATGTGCTATTTTCATCAAATTTTACATCTCTACTTATCTCAACAGACTTTTGTCCTGGAATATAGATTCGATACCCTTTTGTGTTTTCACTATAACCAACAAGTATACCTCTCTTGCCTGATGGTTCTAGTTTAGTCCTCTTTTCTTTAGGTACATGAATATATACAGGACATCCAAATATCCTGAAATGACTTAGATCTGGCTTGATCCCTGTGAATGTCTCTTCTGGTGTTATATTTTTTAGTATGGAGTGTGGACAACGATTTTGAATATATACTGCTGTATTCGAAGCTTCTGCCCAAAAAGAAGTATGAAGGTTTTGATCGAGCATCATGGCTTTTGTTGCTTCAATTATGGATCTATTCTTCCTTTCTGCTACTCCATTTTTTTGAAGATTATACGGCACAGTATACTCCCTCTTAATCCCAACAGAATTACAGAATTCTTTAAATATGTCAGATTTGTATTCACCTCCATTATCTGATCTTAATACTTTTATTCTCTTGTCTGTTTGATTTTCTACTAGTGCTTTGAATTCTCTGAATTTAGATAGTACCTGACTTGATTCTTTAACCTTAAGAAAGTATATCCAGGTTTTCCGAGAATAGTCATCAACAAAGATAATATGGTATAGTGATCCTGTTAAGGAAGGTGTTGACATGGGTCCACACAAGTCGGTATGGATCAATTCTAAGATTACTTTAGATTTGTGCTCACTTGTAGAGAAAGATCCTTTTATATTCTTCCCTAGTGCACAACCTTTACAAATACCAGAGTGATAAGCTTTTAAGTGTGGAAGACCTGTAGTGATTTTGTTTATCATAGGTAAGGCATTATATCTTAGATGTCCCAACCTCTTATGCCATAATTCACTGTGATTTGTAATTTCATGAGTTAGTGCAGTTTTCTGATCATTACATAGTTTGTATAGACTACCATCTCTTGTCCCTATGACTGTGGCATTTTTTATATTTGAATTTTTAGGCCATAGTAGGACTTTGTCTTCATTAAAGGTGACATGAAACCCTTGATTTGCTAGTCCTGATATAGAAACTAAGTTTCTTTTGATTCCAGGTACAAATAGAACATCTTTAAGTTGTAAGGACACTCCATTCTTTATCTTGATAGTACAGGTCCCTATTCCTTTTACTGGATAGGTGGAGTTATCCCCAATAGTTACTTCTTCGGTTGAGTAATTTTCAAGTGCTTCAAACTGATTTTTGAATCCGGTTATATGTCTTGATGCACCACTATCAATTATCCAAGTTCTATTATTGGAGTTTAGTTCACTTGAGAGAGCTGTAAAGAAGAGTGGAATTTCTTTTGCTTCAGCTATGGTGGCTTGAGTCTTTTGCCTTTCAGGACATTGTCGATGAGTGTGCCCATATTTATCACATTTGTAACATTGGATTTTAGAAAAATCTCTTTTGAAAGATTTTCTCTTTTTGTTGTGAGACTTTGTGTTGAGTGCTTGTGTTTCCCCTTCTTTCTTTAGACCTATTCCTCGGGTAATCAGTCTTGATTCTTCTTGAGTACAGTCGTTCTTAAGTTGATCAAATTTTGGTAGAGGTGGACGTGTACTTATGCATTGAATAAAATTCTCCCAGGATGTTGGTAATCCCCTTAGTGCTATTAGAGATAATTCCATGTCTTCTACATTGTTTCCAATAGAGAATAGTTGATCTCGAATTTCAACAATTCTAAGGAAGTAAGATGTAACTGTTTCCCCTTTATTCATCTTAATTGACAACAATTGTTCCTTCAAGGTTAATATTCGACTTGTATTGTTTATCTCATATGTTTCTTGAATTTTCTTGAAAACCTCATATGCTGTTGTTAATCTTGCTATGCTTGGAAGAATAGAGTCTTTGACTGAATCAACAATTAACTTCTTGGCTTTATTGTTCCTCCTTTTCCAAGTTGTTTTCTCTGCTTCGTCTGTAGGTATGTCTTTTTCTTCTTCTATGAAAGATTCTAATTCCAATTCTTGCAATAGTGTGGTAATCCTAATTTTCCATGATAGGAAATTGGATGCTCCTTCCAATCTGTCTTCCATCCTAATTCCAGTAGTCATTTTTTTAAATGATTTGTGAATGAATCTTTTCTTTTAAATAATATCTTTCTTCAATCAAATAATAGTTCAGAATTATATTCACTTTAACAAGGCTCTGATACCATGTTAAGGAAAATATGATCTTTGGAATATATTTTCTGCTGTAATTTATAATGTCTGATTGTGTATATATAATAACTGAATATATATATAATGCACTGTGATTGTAATGTGATTGCAGATTGAAGAAACTATGCCGTGGTGATTGATTGTTCTTCCAACCTGCAATCATCTCACATACAAATATGCTTCGTAACAGTTAGACATGCCCTTTCATAATGAATAGTCACGACTCCTTTAAGTCGCTGATGCATTAGCATAAGCGACTGTTGACAACAATTGCTTATGCTAATGCATAAGTGACTGCGATTACCTGAGTCATTAAGTAAATATATCGACTCATTAGTCGATGCTTTGCACATTAATTTGAACATCGAACATGGTTCGATTTATTCAATGTGATATTAATATATATATTATTATGTTATTATCATTATTATATTTCATCAATAATGATAATAAGATAATAATATAATCACATCTATTCTTTATAATCATTGTATAAATAATATATATATATATATATATATATATATATATATATATATATATATATATATATATATATATATATATATATATATGATACGAATGAAGCTATAACTTAACAGATTCAACCCAAACTATATCACCTATATTAAAATCTTTGGAGGGATTCACTGAAGTTTGACGAGAACAAGATTCTTTCGCAGTTTGGCAAGTCTGAAATTGGCCAGATTCTTGCATATAGCTCAGATTTTTGTTATTTAATTTAGTTTTAGTTAGATTAATTTGTATATTTTTAATGAGTATATTTTTTTTTAGATTACATTACTTTTTATTTAGTAACAGTGGCTGTTGCGCTGAGCAAGGTACCCAATTAAATAGAATTTGATTCTTTGCATTTGAAAATTGGAATTTTGTGCAGTATTTATGTTAGGCTTAGGATAGCCGCTTGTGCCGATTACAGATTTAAGCAGGCATTCCATTTGTATGGAAGGTCAATTTGTCAAATGGTCGTTTTCCTCGTTTTGGGCATTTGTGTCATTGAGCATCATTTCGGGGAAAATCCATCGTTTTTTAATGCTATTCTTATTAATCGTTATGTACAGATTTTGTATCTTATAAAGTTCCATTTAGTTGCTTCTGTCTATGTTTGTGGTTTGCATGTTTAAAAGTACAGTGTCTTTGTGTCAAATTTATGTCTAAGAGTTTAGCATATTATATATGACTCCTACTTGGTGCACGGTTCGACTCATGGAAGCTCACACCTACATTCATATACTTCTTCTGGTTTCTCCTGTTTAGCGCAGGTTACCTTTCTCTGGTTGACTGTAGTTTATTTTAGAATTTCAGTTAGAGAATTAGTATGTCTTATGTTAGTTTTTCCTGAAACAATTTTCTTTATCATGATAAATTCAAGTGAACAGCTAACTAAAGTGGTGTACATTCAGTTCACAGGAGGTCTGAGCGTCATTTATTTTTTTTGATGTTAGCAGCTACATTGGAAGAACCAATTTGATGATGAATTGCTTTCTTGCCTTTAAACAGGTTCTTTATTGTTGAAGATGAATCACATTTCTGCATGCTTTTCTTTGGCTTTGTCTATGTTTTCATTTTCTTTTTATGGTGTCGCAATTTTTTCAATTTTATATATTAGCATGTGGCTTAAACTTTAGCATTCACTTATAGTTTATTCAATTTGTATATTTAAAATTGAATTTACTTTTATTTTCTTTAAATTGTATGTTTAAAATTGAATTTACTTTTATTTCCTTTTTTTTTTTATGTATTCAAAATGAGTGTCAATATTCAAAATAAGTTTGGAATTTATTTATTTATTTGAACTTTTGAGTCCACTTCATTTAGTGTATTCCGCCTTGGCATCCACTTATTGTTTATGTGAAGTGTGTGAAAAATAGATTTTAGTCTTTTATATGTACTTATTTGATTTAAACATGACATTCACTTGGATTTGAGGCACTTATTGTGTGTGTGTGTGTGTGTGTGTGTGAGAGAGAGAGAGAGAGAGAGAGAGAGGAGGAGGGGGAGGGGGAGGGAGAGGAGGGACAGGGAGGGAGAGGGAGATGGAGAGGAGGGGGAGTGAGGGGGAGAGGAAGAGGGGAGTGAGAGGGGGGGTAGGGGGGAGAGGGAGAGGAGGGACGGAGAGAGTGCGAGGGAGAGGGAGGGAGGGAGGGAGGGGGAGAGAGAGTAGAGGGAGAGGAAGATGGAGAGGAGGGGGAAGTGAGGGGGAGAGGAAGAGGGAGGAGGGAGGGGGAGTGAGAGGGGGAGAGGAATGGGGAGGAGGGAGAGGGAGTGAGAGGAGGGAGAGAGAGAGGAGGGAGGGAGTGCAAGGGGGAGGGGGAGAGGGAGGGGGAGAGGGAGAGGAAGAGGAAGAGGAAGAGGGAGGAGGGGGAGGGGGTGGAGGGAGGGGGAGGGGGAGGGGGAGGAGAGGGAGATGTAGATGGAGAAGAGGGGGAGAGGAAGAAGGATGAGAGAGGGGGAGTGGGAGTGGGAGGGGGAGGGGGATGTGGAGTGAGAAGGGGAGAGGAACAAGGAGGGAGGGGGAGAGAGAGAGGGAGAGGAAGAGGGAGTGAGGGGGAGAGGAAGATGAATAGGGAGGGAGGGAGGAGAGGGGGATGGCGAGTGAGAGGGGGAGAGGAAGTGGGAGGAGGGAGGGGGAGTGAGAGGAGGAGAGGAAGAGGGAGAAGAGGGAGCGAGGGAGTGCGAGGGGGAGAGGGAGAGAGAGAGGAGGGAGAGGAAAGGGGAGTGGGAGTGAGAGGAGAGGGAAAGGGTGTGGGAGTGAGAGGAGGGAGGGGGAAAGAGGGGGAGGGCGAGGGGGAGGGGAAGTGAAGTGAGGGGAGGGAGGGAGGGGAGAGTGTGAGGGAGGGAGGGAGTGGTAAGGGGAGTGAGAGGGAGAGGAAGAGGGGGATGGGGCGGAGATGAGAGAGGGAGAGGGAGAGGGAGGGGAGATGGAGAGGGAGAGTCAGAGGGAGATGAGGGAGTGAGGGGGTGGGAGTGGGAGAGGGAGGGAGTGAGAGTGGGAGGGGGGAGGAGTGAGGGAGGGAGGGGGAGGAAAGAAGATAGGGGAGTGAAAGGGAGGGAATACGAGATGAAGATGTAGGGGGATGAGGGGGTGAGAGAGAGGGAGGAAGTGGGAGACGAAGTGAGAGGGAGAGAGGGAGGTAGTGGGAGACGAAGGAAGAGAGAGCGAGAGAGAGGGAGTGGGAGGGGGAGTGAGAGGAAGAGGGAGGGAGAGGGAGAGGGAGAGAGGGAGGAGAGAGGCAAAGAGAGTGAGAGGGAGAGAGGGAGAGGGAGGGGGAGGGAAGAAGAGAGGGAGGGAAGAAGAAAAGGGGAGGGGGAGCGAGTGGGAGAGGAAGTGAGAGAGAGAGGGAGGGAGTGGGGGGGAAGAGGGAGTGAGAGGGGGGAGGATAAATGGGAGAGAGAGTGGTGGGGGAGAGAGAGTGAGAGGGAGTGGGAAGGGGAATGGGTGGGGAAGTGAGAGGGAGAGGGAGAGGGAGGGGGAGTGTGAAGGGGATGGGGAGTGAGAGGGGGAGAGGGAAGAAGAGAGAGGGAAGGAAGAAGAGAGAGAGAGAGAGAGAGAGAGAGGGGGAGGGGGAGGGGGAGTATGGAAGGGAGAGGGAGGGAGAGGGAGAGGGAGGGGGACATAAGAAGAGAGGGGAAATGGGGGGATGAAAAAAGAGAGGGAGGATGAGGGGGCGAGAGAGAGGGAGGGAGTGGGAGAGGGAGGGAGAGAGGGGGAGTGAGAGGGAGAGAGAGGGAGACGGAGGGGGATGGGGAGTGAGAGTGAGAATGAGAGGGAGGGGGGAGGGAAAGTGAGAATGAGAGGGAGGGGGGGGAGGGAAAGTGATAGGAGAGGAGGGAGGGGAGGTGAGGAGAGAGAGAGAGAGAGAGAGAGAGAGATTACTTGGATATTTGATGTCATAATACAATATTTATTTCTTTAGGATTGAAAGAGGAGTTTGACTTTTAAGGTTCTGTATTGTGGATGTAATTAGAACTTGCTTAAAATAGTGTAGAGGTTACTATCTTGTATATTCAAAGCAGTTATGGTTATAATCTTTTAAATATTTATATTATAGTTCCTTGTCAATTTTGGGGTGCTTTTTTATTTGAATATTGAATACATGACAAAGGTATTTTATTTTCTGTCAGAACCTTATTTTAATCAATCAAGGTCAATGCATTCTGACATTATAATAATGTACTTTTAAACGGACTCATGAATAATCTAGTGTTTGTTTTGAGGACTTTTGGCTGCTGACCAAAGAAAATTTACATAAATGTTTGTCCATATGAAAACTAGTGACTGTGATTCTGAATGTATAGAGCCATTATTCATGCTGGTTTTCAAATAGTCTGAAAAATTTGAGAGGAATTAGTATTAACTTGTTATAGAAGAGACCCTGAACACTTTAAAGGTTCTGGTTTAAAATTTTGAAAGTCATGTTTTCATACACACTTGATGCATGAACAAGTTATATGGTCATTTTACAAGCTTTTATGGTTTTCTGGTTCAGTTGAACATGCAATAAAATAAATGAACACTTCAAACATGACTTGCAAAATTTGTAAACCTTGCTAGGCTTAATAAAAGCCTATGCTGGAGAGGAATATAGTCTTTTGGTATCCTATATACAGAAGACTTGAGGTGCAAGTCCAGCTATTATAGTCAAAGCAAGTTGTGGCAAAATATGACGAATTGTAAATCTTTTCAATTGTAGTCATGAAATTGTAACATTATTAGTTGTAATATGCTAACCATTCTTTTTCTTTCCTTGTTGCGATGTTCATTGAAATTATCCATTATCATTTACAGTTTTTCCATTTACTACTGACAGAAGGAGGGCAAGATTATATCTGCCGGCTGGTGAAGTTATCAAATGTTAAAACTACTGCTGCATCTAGTAAATTTACTTTTGTCAAGGAAATTACATTATCTCTTACATTTATGAAAACTGAGCTCTATTATATAATAATATAATTTAACTTTTCAGGACTGTAAACTGAATGAGAGGCTTAGAAACTCTTCCACAAAATTAATTACTAGCATTGCCATTCTTCAAAATGTGGACAACAGGGCAGCTACGTGTTAGTTATTTCTCTTTCTAACAATATACCTGGTGCTCATTATACGCTTTCTAACAATAGTGAAAATTGTGAGTAAAATATCACTTCTATATAAATTACCTTGAATGAACACTTCTGAGGAGAATGCAACACAACCCATAACACCTCCAAAATGCAAGGAGACCTCTAATCATATAGCTCTGGCCGATATTAATGATATCCTCCGTGGCTTTAGTAAAGCAATTGAGATTCAAATATCCCAGCAAGGAAGCACCCACCACCTTGTTAACCTGCTACTTAGAAATTTGCAAACCATTCAAACAATCAAAAGGCCATGAATTGGTCCCTTAATAAGAAAGAAGAATTAGTGCTTCTGAGGCAGTGTTACTAGACTTTACTCAACTGTCTGAAAGCCATTGAAAGAATCATATCTACTAAACAAATCTGAAGACAAAGCACTGCTTTGTCCAAAAAAAATTCAACATAGCTTCGGCCCTAAATGACCCTAATCAGTCAACAATTTCCATGCCAACAAAGGAGCTTGTTAAGGTGAACCTGGGACATTCAAGTGGGAGCCATGGGGGAAGGAACTATTAACTTGCCTTTGAGCATCGATGGTTGCTCTACTTGAGCATTAAGTAGGGAAGTATCAATGCTCCGCAAAAAGGAAATAGGGATGAATCTCAGAGATTTTATGCTGAAATCTATGCTCTCTCAACATATACTCTATTAATGATGGTTTCGAAGGTCAGCTAGTAAATCGTTTTGTTCTATTTGTTTTATGTAAGCTTTCTCTAGTATAATACTATTCTGGTTATGGATGTTATTGTTCGCATTCCATTCACTGGTCCTTCTATTCTTCCTCTCTAAGTTAAATACTTTGACAACAAATTTTAAAAACCTTACTAAGTTTGAATAACTATTTTAATTTTTTTCTATATATAAAAAGGTTTAGAACTAGCTCTTCGACTGGTTTAAACACTGCTGGGAATAACTGACATAAGATCAATTTTACCCATTGTTCAACTCTACATCGTGTTTATGTATATGAATGATGAAGAAATGGAAAAAGCAGAGTTCATTTTTACGAGTACATTGACTACAGTTGATGTGGATTTTCACCACCCACTTGTGGAATGGTTTGTTATATGCATGCATGCATAATAGATGCATACATCCATTAACACATGCATCCCTTCATACATGGATGAATGGTTGTATGCATCCATACATACATACATAATAAATGTATACACACATCTCTAATATATAGAATGATTGTATGCATCCATACATGCATCTATCATAGATAATATATGCATGCATGCATCCACCCATCTATCCATCCATCCATAATACATGCACACATGCATAATACATACATGCATCTATAATACATCCATTGTAATTAACATCAATTCAGAATACTTTAATATTAACAATAAGTACATGGATCCATAATACACATATGCATGCATATAGTATACATACGCATGCATGCATGCCCAAGCGAATACTTCAATGCATTATAATTAACATCATCTCATAATATTTCAAAGTTAACAAATCATTCCAAAACATTAATATCATATATCCATCATTAATCCTAAAACTAAGCCCCTTCCCTACATACATGCATCTATAATACATATAACATACACATATGTGCCTAAGAGAGTACTTCAACACTTTAAAATTAACATCATTTCAGAATACTTCAACATTAACAAAATTATAAAAAAATTAGGGATCTTATGTAAATGGATCTCGACAGCTACTAAAAAATATGTAAGCCAAACTCTTAACTAAAAGAAAATGTTTTATATAAAAAATGCCTTCCAAGACACATAATATCTAAAAAAAACTCAAGATGATTCCAAATCAAGTAAATCAACCATCTCCTAATTCAACATTAACAAAATTATCAAAAAATTAGGGATCTTATGTAAATGGATTTCGACAGCTCCTAAAAAAAATGTAAGCCAAACTCTTAACTAAAAAATATGTAAGCCAAACTCTTAACTAAAAAAAATGTTTTATATAGAAAAACCCTTCCAAGACACATAATATGTAAAAAAAATATTTGAATGATTCACACCAAATTCAAGATGATTCCAAATCAAGTAAATCAACCATCTCCTAGCTCTCCTTACATTAAGATTTATCAAAGCTTAGGAGAACCCTTAGTTGAAATACAAGTAAACTTTCTGAATATTGTGCCTCTAAAATGTGAATAATATATTTGTGCAAAGCATTGCATTGCAGTCTTTCTAAATTCAAAAAACAAAAACTACTAAATAATAGAGCAGATAATATTTCTGTTTAATGGATATTAATGCCAAAACAATACAAATTTCCTGTAAGTGCACCTCTAATAAGTTTTTCTGTTAAGAACATCTCTATCAAGGGTTTCCATTAAGTTGACTTCCATAAAAACATATTGCATAATTCTATCTGCCAACACCACATGTGAGATCTCATTCCATTTTTTATATGTACAAACTACAGCACCACATGTTATGCAAATAATCATTGTTCCATATAAAATATGAAACAGTCAAACTCTATTTCCAATATTGCATAACCATCACATTAAAACAACATTAAGAACAAAATGAATATATGTATTCGTACTGATTAATTCCTTTACATGTACGATAAAAAATTATGGAGCAAAATAGCATAAATGCTTTATTCATCTGTTTTCCCATAGATGAGCCCTGCATGACAATATTAATCATCAAAAATAATAATAATATCTTGTTGCTTCAACACCTGAATACTAAACTAATAGGATGATGAATACCTCTTCTATAGTTCTGGATCGAATAAGCGATATATTTGTGGACTTTGAAAAATTTTGCTGTTGAAAAAAAGGGGAAAAAAGATCCCAGCACAATGGTTAAACAAAAATTACTGAAACAATTTGACTTAGAACAGATCCTAAGAATATCAAAGATCTTTAACAAACATATTAAACCAACCCAATAAACTAACATCACAATAAATAATGTTTGAATAAATTCCTACCTTTTCTGTAGGAGTGCTATTCCTTCCTTTTCCTCGACCAACTCTTTGATCCAATCCACTCAATGCTACCAGTGGTTTTCATAAAAATCTCTAACTATTTTCCAGGAAGGGTTTTCTACATTTTTTCAGAGCCTTAGCATGAACAAGAAAAACAACACTACCTCAGAATAGCAACAATATGCCTCAATGAAGCACGTCCTAAAAATAGATCAACTAACATGTATAGAAACTTTGGGATGAGAAGCTATCAGATAATTGCGAATTTCAGAAAAAAACCAACAAAAGTAGATGAATTAGCTCTGGCTGTATTCCCCAAATCAAAAGAATTTTGTTGGCTATACCAACAAAAAAGAAACCCTCTTACCAACAAAACCCTCCAAAACAAGTTTAGAAGGAGAAAAATAATAATCACTCACCACAAATCTTTTCTCCAGGTAAGTTTTGTGCATTCCCAAATATCTTCGTGAAGACATAATCAAACAAAATGGAAAGCACTGATGGATCTTACCTCAATTTGGGTAGTTGAACCCCATGCAAGGTAGCGCAGAGTAGCGGAAAATTCAACCCTTTTGAGAATTGTTGTGCCAGAAAGTAGTGGAATATTTCTGTGGTAGATGCAACAATGTAGTAAATTTGAGGTGGCTGGTTAGCACATCAGAACAGAAAGTGGAAGTAGCAGAAAATTCCACTTCATTTCGCGACCCTGAAATTGATATGGAGAAACGAAATTTTTTCCTAAAAAAGAAAAACCCAATTCATGAGATTGAGATTGGATACAAAGTAACCAGATGCCTCACAAATTTAACAGGGATGATTCATTAATCTACGAGATATTACCTTGATTCACTGTCGATGAATAGCCATTTGGGCCTCAGTGCACAACGAGAATATGAGCCTAAACAAACCTTAGAAAGTAAATGCTGCTTCCTGGGAGCCTTTGCTCCAGTGTATTTACAGGCTGTCTGCTTCGTACGGGCCATCCTTCTCCTTAAAATGAATCTGCAATTGTAAAATAAAAAATCGATTAAGTCATCAATTCAGTAATGGTAATTACTGGCACATGATAAAACTACCATCATCTATCACAGGTGAATAACCCTGCAACCATTTTATATATTCCCACCACTGGACTTACAAGCTGCTTCGTACGAGAAGGGGAACTGAATAGGGATGGAAATAAAGACAAATTATTCACAGTGATAAAAAATAGGAAAAAAGAATAAAACACAAAACCCTGACAACAATGTATCTGTGCCTAAAAATCCAAATTAACACAAATTAAAAGGAGAAGAAAAATCCTAAACTCAAAAACCTAATGACAATTAAAGGCATCGCCAATTCCAAATAACCAAGCCGGAAAAGCATTTCGAAAAGCTAAGAAAACCAATGGACTTACAAAAGCTGCTTCGTATGAGCCATTACAAAAAGATTTTATCATGCTCAGTGCCAGAGCTGAAATACCCTTCCAAGGCCTAATATGCGAACACATCAGAATTTCTGATGCACAATCACTTGATGAATACAGAAACCTAAAGACCACAATATATTATATAGGGAAGAGTAAACGGTCTTTTATGGAAAAAAAAAAGAGAAAAAGCTTAACGATCTTCTCTAAGAAAAAGGAAAAAACCATTAAAAATCTTCTCTGAAAAAAGTTTAAGAAACCTAAAGCCCACAATATACGAAGAGTAAATGCTCTTCTCTGAAAAAAAAAAGTTAAAAAGCTTAACGATCTTCTCAGAGAAAAAAACAAAAATGCTTTAAAATCATCCCTGAAAAAATTTAAAAAGCTTACGATCTTCTCAGCGATAAAAGCAAAAACGCTTTAAAATCTTCCCTGCAAAAAGTTTTTAAAAAGCTCAAAAGCTTTCTGGCCACGACACGTTTCCTATGATCTGAATCGTCTGATTGTTCATTTTTATTGTTATTTTTAGGGAGGGTTATCTGAATAAAACATAACAATCTTCTCTGAAAAAAGCTTATTTGAAAAAATCTTAATTGAAAAAATCCACTGCTTTTTAAAATCAAATGCTCTTATATATGGAGGATCGTGCAAGACGGATTACTACATTCTAAACCGTCGATTTTAATTTTGCATTTTATTTTTTCATTCTCATTTTCCACGGTGGACAACATGTTTTTAAATTTTTTTTTATTTTATGGGCCCTCCGAATCTTGTTAAAAATGAATGCGTATATTTTTAAGTTTGGGGATGAAAGTGTAGAACTGTGAATTGTTTTTTTCTTTATATACTCAATATAATATAATAGTAATTATAATAAAAAATAATAATATAATTATAAAAAATATAATAAGATAATAAATATGATTTTTATTTCTATTGTTATTTATATTGGTATTATATTATTACTTAATTAATTTATAAATATTATAATATTATTTTTTAATTATAATAATATCAATATAAATAATGTATAATGCTAACATTAATAAAATATTGATAAAATTATATATATTATTGTTTATATGTATATATTGTTACACTCTTAATTTAATAATAATAATTTATTAGTAGTAATATAAGCTAATAAAATATTAATATTGTGATAATAATAAAAATATTAATTATAGAAAAAGTGGAATACGATAAAATTTTGGATTTGGGAACCTTTTCTTAAAATCTTTTTTTTTCATGGGTACTTTTAGACCTAGTGATTAATGTGGTTAGAGAACTAAATAGGTATGATGTGATCGTTTGGAAGAAGGATTTGACCCATTCTCCATTTTGGCATCTTTAAGTCTAAAGGTTATTACTTTTTTTATTGTTGGCTATGCAAATTCATGGCTTTGTTTTCCTGTGAAAGAGAGGGGTGGAGAATATGAGTCACCATGTACAAGGATATCTTATTTTCAATTTCATTTAGGGGTTAGAGGATCTAGCTTGAGGTGAGGAGTGAGGAAGCCGACAAAAATGAGTTTCAAGCAATCATTCATGCATTGAGGAGGTAGGTTGTCCTCCACCAAGGTATTCTATGTCCATGTAAGAAACCTCTCATTTCTAACTTGGTGTTTTTCCTCAATACATACAAGTTATTCTTTGCAATAGCATTACTTTGTTCACATTTATTGTTTCACTCCACCTTTTGGTCACTTTGATTATGACGGGGTAGTGGCTTTTCTATGAGCTTGGTTGTCATGTACTATGATATTAATGGAGGGTAACCCACTTAGCTTGTTTGTCGAGGTGATTAGTAGCAAAAATAAAATCAAACCTTTTAAAGAAGTAATGCTTGAAAGCATGGTTAATGTGCTTGAGTACAAATGTTTCCTGATAAACTTTGTTCAAAATTCTAAAGGTAATAGTAGCAGAGAAAGACAAGAAGGTAAGTTGCCTCCCTACCCCTTGAGGTTACTATGCATCTCTTCTAATCCTAAAATGCTTAATGTAATTAGAAATTAAAAGAATAGATTGAAGAATATTGTTTTTCTTTTTTTTTGCTACTATTGATTGCAAAAAAATTCCAACGAGGAGAATTTTGGATGAATGGTTCAGAAATGTCTGACTTGAAAAACTTAGGATTCCAATTTCATTCTGTAGGATGGTTCAATAAGGCTTACATTTATAATTCCTTTAAAGGATAGTAATATGCAATAAATTGTGGCAAAAAAATAGTCCTTGAATATAGGCAATTTTGTGTTTAGGGCCTTGAAGTGGACCCTAAAAGTCATTAAAGAGGAGGGTGAAAGCAAGAAGATGAGTCCACTTTTCGTGGAACTTTTACACATAGTCAATTTCATGAAAAGGCTTTTATGAAAAGGGGTCCCACTTGTAAAACATTGGGGTCTCATTATGCTTTGGGGTCCCGAGCCAAAATTCAACTCAGGATCCCATGAGGCATGAGACCCCAAGCCTAACTTCGGGGAATGGAACACCATTTTGAAACAGGAACTTGTTTTGAAATGAGACCCCGTTTCATTTATGTATTTTTTTAAACCTTTGAGGTAGGCCCTTTTTTATGCATTTTTATGTTGTTTTTTGTTATTTTTAGTAATATTTGTTGTTTTTAAGTAGTTTTTGTTTTTTTATTACAAAAATTGAGTATATATGTTAAATTTATTTACATTTATTGTGTGAATGTAAAAAAAAGGTTTCATAATTGTAATTACTTTTAGAATTTTATTGTATAACACAATGAAACAACATATATAAAATAAATAAATGAGAAACCTAGAATACAAACCTTAAATGAATAATAAATTGGTAATCTCATGGCCCACAAACATCAACGTTTTCTAGGGAACATAATGTATTCTAGGACCCCATAGCACACATTATATATCCTAGGACCACTTATGACATTGATGACCCTTAATTAGGACCCATTACGATCCCTTAGGATCCATTATGTAACATAAAAGGGTCTTAAAGGGTCATATGACCCATTAATGGGTCATAGGACCATTTAGAAGCCCTTAGGAACCATTAATGTGTCCTAGGACCCCTCAGTACCCATTAGGACCCATTATGTATCATAAGGGGTCCTAAGAAGTCGTATGATATACTAATGTGTTCTAAGAATATTTAGCACCCACTAAGACCCATTAATGTGTCCTAGGACCCCTTAGAAAGTATTAGGACCCCTTATGGCCCATTATGTATCATAAGGGGTCCTAAGGGGGAGCAAGATCAATTAATGAGCCCTAAGACCATTTCAGACTCCTTAAGACTTATTAATGTGTCCTAGGACCCCTTAGTATGCATTACAAGCCTTAGGACCCATAATGTATCATAAGCGGTCCTATAGGGTCTTAAGGGTCATAGAACACATAAATGATTCCTAGGACCATTTAGGATACCTTGGGACCCATTAATGTTTCCTAGGACCCCTTAGTACCCATTAGGACCCTTAGGAACTACTGTGTATCATAAGGGGTCCTGAGGGGTTGTAGGAACTATTGATGAGTCTTGGGACCATTTATGACCCCTTAGGACCCATTATTATGTCCTAAGGCCCCTTAGTACACATTAGAACCTGTTAGGACTCATTATATATCATAAGGGGTCATAAGGGTCCTAAGGATACATAGGACCCATTAATGAGTCCTAGGACCATTTAGGACCCCTTAGGACTCATTAATGTTTCCTTAGACCCCTTAGGACCCACTATGTATCATAAGGGGTCCTTAGGGGTCGTAGGACCCATTAATGAGCCCTAAGACCATTTAGGACCCCTTAAGACCCATTAACATATCCTAGGACCCCATAGTACCCATTAGGACCACTTAGGACCCACTATATATCATAAGGGGTCCTACAGGGTCATACAAATCATTAATGAGTCCTAGGACCCCTTAGGACACATTATGTATCATAAGGGGTCCTAAGGGTCATATGAGCCACTAATGATTCCTATGACTATTTAGGACCCCTTAGTATGTATTATGACCCCTTAGGACCTTTTGGTGTAATTTAATATTCCTAATTACACTTTACTTAAGCTTACTTAGGATAATGCATTGGATAGTAGTTTGTCATTGAGACACCTAGGAGTTTGCACCTAATTTAAGCACATGGTGTAGGAGAAATTCCACTTTAGGTGTGAGATCCACCTTTAGTGCACATATCACATTATCACCTCATCATGACACATACTTCATTGCATAATGGAGGATGATCCACCTTTGGTGGACATGTGATTACACCTTGCATATGTAATAATCTTCTCCTTATCATTGTCTCTTATTGGCTTTCCAATATAAGGAGGCCTATTATGTATATTTTGATAGCGTCATGTCCTTATCCATAATCAATAATATCATTCTTGCATCTTAATGCAATTGCCTTTCCATTCTCTTTTGGAAGTTATCTTCGTCTTTCATTTGATCTTGGGGGTGTCGTAGAGTCACCTAAAAATCTAACATGGTATCAGAGCTCTCAAGATGTGAATACTCCTTAGAAAGTGCAATCTTAGCTTGATTCAGATGTGGGTACATAATTTTACAATTTGGACATCCATCGCGTTCGGGAGGCTATTTTAGTGAAAACTGATTATAAATTTGCCCATATTTGGCAAAAGTCAAAATTGAGCCAATTTGTTTTGGTAGATTGTGTCGTATGGCCCGATCTGCCCCTCTACAGTATGATTTAATTAAAAAAATTATTTTCTATGTTTAAAAGTTTTGCAAGTTTTATATCATATTTTTTATCAAAATATTGGGGCTCAGAACCCCTATATATCCTCTATTTTTTGTCATAGTGCTTTCTGCAGATCATAGGTCCTACAAAATCCAGATCTAATTGCACTAAAATATCCTATCAAGCTATTCCCAATCATCGACTTCTAACAATACCGACCCACAATCTAATAATTGTTCGGTGGCTTCCACACACATTGACCACCATTGCTGGTAGTTCACCTATCTCTCGCAACACATTGAATATAAAATAGTTGTATTGAACCAAAATCCAAATTTGGGACTAATACCTACACCAAAGTAGTGGATCTCACCACCAAAGGAGAAGATCTCACCACCCAAGTCAGGTCAACATGGTGACGTCTCAATTTCTGTAGTGCCACGCGTGCATCCAGCTCATCGGGCCCTAATACATGGTGACAACTCATTTGGCACATCAAAAGATCACAGTGAGACACAAGTTGACTACCACGTCAGCCCAATCAAAATGATATATTCTGCCACATCATTGCCTACCCAGTACAGTCAACATTCAGTCAGATGACATTTTTTGCCCAGTTTCAATTTTTATGTCTCAAAATTGATGCCCATTTGCATGTCAAATAGGGGTAGGAGGTTTTTTTCTTGCAACTTCCATACGACCATCAAATTTAATTGCATAGATAGATGATGTCATCAACCATTTTGAAAATTCTTTCCTTCACCATTGGAGTTTTTTGGTTTTGCAGCTTAACTTAAAACCCCTATATCTTGCTCATTTTTAATCCTCTTTTCGAGCATTTTTTTTATTTGGGGTAGAATTTCTTGAAGTTTCCAATGATGGAATTATTTTTGGATTTTGGTGGCAAGATTAATCACAATTTTTATATTTTCATGACTGTATCTCTTTATTCCTAAATTCTACAACTTCCAAAGCTTTTTTTGGACACATACAATAACATTTTTAGGTGATTTTTTTTTAAAGTGCATGATTTTACATCTACTTTCCAGATGTACAATTAGATTTCAATAATTTGGAGTGGAAATACCACTTTCAAAAATATGTCATTTTGGGGCTATATATGCACTTGGTTAATCTTTGGATTTCAATTTTTTGATTTGCATAAGTGATTTGAAGGAGTTATTAGTTTGTTTTAGTCATTATTTGGTTGCATAATGGACTTTTCAAAAGTCACAATCCTCACTCCATATAATTATCATGAATGGAAAGAATATGTTTCTAATTAGTTGTTAAGTATTGGATTGCTTAGAATGTGTCTTTGGCAAGATCTAGAACTAGCTACAGGTGTTGCATAAAGGAGATAATGGTTTGATCAAAGGAATAAATCACTTGGCTCTCTTAGATCATCCATCCCTCCCGATTTTCTATATCATATTACATCTTGCACACATCCTCAACATGCTTGGACAATCATGGAGGGACTCTTTGGTAAACCTGATAGAATGAAAAAATTCAGATTGGAGAATGAGCTCATAGGTCTAAATCCTAGTGATTTTGATAATATTCAAGACTTTTTCTCTAAGTTCAATTCTTTTAGATTGGAAGCTTTCTAATTGTGGTATTACTAAATATGATGAACAATTGATATTATTTATTCTTTACAAGTTAGGTCCTAAATATTCAATCTTTTTTCTACATTCTTCTACTATGGATGCTCTTGTTGGTGCATACAAAATTCCTTATCTTGATGAATTTGCAGCTCAACTCACAAGAGAACATGCCAAGTTAGCACACATGGGTCAATTGAATTCTTCAAAGCATCATGCATTGGTTGCAAATGACTCCACTCCAAATTGGAAAAGGAAAGAAGCAACATAAGGATTCTAAAATTTATGAAAATGGTGATGATTCTCCTTCACAACATACTTATGAATCCAAGTCCTCTTCAAGAGAGGAATCATCTAGAAGAAAGTGGGAAAAATGTGCATATTATAAAAAGCTAGGACATGATGAGCATAAATGTTTCCATAAGAAGATTGATGAGCTCATTCACATTATTCAAAAGAACAATATTAAGTTTCCCTCATCAGTGTCTACTCCTTCTACACATTAGGAAGCTTTTCCTTCTGCATCTGCATCATCATCATCCAGGGATAAAGGTAAATGTCAAGTACTCATAGCCTCTACACATCCTGAGCAAGGTGAATGACTTCTTGATTTAGGTGTTTCACATCATATGGCATCTTCTATGGATATGTTTTCTTCTAGCCTTGTAATTCTCCAAATATATTGATGGGTAACAACACATACATGGAGGTTTATGTGAAAGGTTTTATTCCTATGGGAGAGGGTACATTTAATGATGTTTTTTGTATACCATCCTTGACCACTAATCTCCCTTATATTTAACAAATACTCATGTGGCACAAGGTAAAATTGTTGAGTTCACCCCTGTTTATGTCTACATTAGGGACATGGAGACAAGATATGTCATAGGTACGAGAGTTGTTTATCATGCATCATGCTTATTTTATTTTTCACATTTTGTTGTTGATGATGAAGATGTTCATGATGTTCCCACCCTTTTACCAAGGCCCAATTATGTATGTGTGGAGAACTTTGGACACTTGAATAATTGTGTTCTTGAGACAAGTGTTGAGCTTCCTACTCCTCCACCTCTTGCTTATTTGGACTTGAGTTCTACTATTCAACAGGATGATCATATAGCTTTAGATTTTGTAGTGTAGGACAAGTACTTGGATGGAATTTCAATATTGTTTGGTGAGTCTCATATTGCATATTTGGGAGACATACTTGAGGGGGTTTCTCTTCTCTTTGATGATAGTTTTATCATACTTGGAGATACTTCTTCTTCTTTAGACATTGACATGTTTGATACTTCTCCTTCACTTGGTTTGTCACATTTCATGGTTCAGTTTGATGATGTGATGGATTCCTTGAGCATGGAGAGACTTGTTTAGTCTTTAGAGATGCATACATGGAAAAATTCATCTTCTCCCTCCTTCCATTTGTACATGGATTGGCTTCTTCATCATTCAATGTATTTATTTATTCCTAAGGGGAGACATGTCTCTTGTAGGAATTGGATCATGTTTTGTTTCCAGGTACTCTTGATCAACATTTGAGTTTCTTCATTATGGGGGGAAATCATGTCTCCTAATATCCTTCTTATGGGAGTATAATTATTTGTATATACATGATGTATGTAGTCCTTGGGGGATCTCGAGTCCTCCATCCATTCATGTATATTGTGTGTTTTTATCTCTCTTTTTGGGGGAGGGTTTTCTCCATGAGGTTTTCCCTCTTTCTCCGCTTTATGAGAGATTGCATTTCATGTATTCCATTGCATATTGTACATGGGTACCTAACATGGCCTGGTAGTTGGGACCCATCTTGCATTGTGAGTTTAAGTGCATTCCCTTAAGTTTCACTTAAGGGGGGTGTTGGTGTAATTAAATATTCCCAATTACACTTTGCTTAAGCTTACTTAGGATAATGCATTGGATAGTATTTTTTCATTGAGACACGTAGGATTTTGCACCTAATTTAAGCACATGGTGTAGAAGAAATTCCACTTTAGGTGTAAGATCCACCTTTAGTGCACATATCACATTATCATCCTTATCATGAAACATACTTAATTTCATAATGGAGGATGATCCACCTTTGGTGGAAAAGTGATTATACCTTGCATAGGTGATAGCTTATCTTCTCCTTATCATTGTCTCTTATCATCTTTCCTATATAAGGAGGCCTATTATGTACATTTCTATAGTGTAATGTCCATCTCCATGATCAATAATATCATTCTTTCATCTTAATGTAATTTTATTTACATTCTCTTTTGTAATTTATCTTGGTCTTTCATTTGATCCTGGGGGTGTTGTAGAGTCACCTAAAACTCTAACAGGACTAATTATGTGTCATAAGGGGTCGTAATGGGTCCTAAGGGGTTGTATGACAAATTAATAAGTCCTAGGACCATTTAGAACCCATTATGTATTGTGAGGGCTCTTAAGGGGTCGTAGGACCTATGAATGAGTCACAGGACCATTTAGGACCCATTATTGTGTCCTAGAACCCCTTAGTATGCATTAGGACCCATTAGGACACACTATGTATCATATGGGGTCCTAAGGGGTCTTGGGACCCATTAATGAGTCCTAAGACCATTTAGGACCCTTTATTATGTAGTGCAACCCCTTAGGACCAATTATATACAATACGAGGTCCTAAGGGGTTGTAGGAAACAATAATGAATCCTAGGATCATTTAGGATCCATTAGGACACATTAATATTTCTTAAGACCCCTTAGTACCCATTATGTATTGTAAGGGCTCCTAAGGGGTTATAGGACCTCTTAATGAGTCTTAGGACTATTTAGGACCCGTTAGGACTCCTTATGTATGGGGTCATAGGACCCATTAATGAGTCGTAGGACCATTTAGGATCTCTTAGGACTCACTAATGTTTCCTTGAACCCCTTAGTACCCATTAGGATCCCTTAGGACCCCATATGTATCATAAGGTGTTCTTAGGGATCGTAGGACCCATTAATGAGTCTTAGGACCATTTAGGATCCCTTATGACCCATTAATGTTTTCTACAACCCCTTAGTACACATTATGACCCCTTAGGACCCATTATGTATCATAAGGGGTCGTAAGGGGTCAGAGGCCCCATTAATGAGTCATAAGAACATTTAAAGACTCTTAGGACTCGTTAATGTTTCCTTAGACCCCTTAGTACCCATTAGGTACCCTTAGGACCCCATATGTACTATAAGGGGTCTTTAGGGGTTGTAGGAGCCATTAATGAGTCCTAGGACTGTTTAGGACCCCTCAGGACCCATTAATGTTTCCTAGGACCCCTTAGTACTGATTAGGACCACTTAGGACCCACTATGTATCATAAGAGTTCCTAAGGGGTTGTAAGAACCATTAATGAGTCATATGACCATTTAGAACCTCTTAGGACCCATTAATGAGTCCTAAGACCATTCAGTGCCCCTTAAAACCCATTATTGTGTTTTAGGACCCCTCATTATGCATGAGGACCCATTATGTATCATAGGGGCTCCTAAGGGGTCATAGGACCCATTAATGAGTCCTAAGATCATTTATGACCTCTTAGGACTCATTGATGTTTCCTTTCACCTATTAGTACACATTAGGACCCCTTAAGACCCACTATGTATCATAAGGGGTGCTAAGTGTCGTACAAAACATTATTAGTTCTAAGACCATTTAGGACCCTTTACGACCACTTACGATCCATTAATGAGTCCTAGGACCATTTAAGACCCCTTGGGAGCTATTAATGTGCCTTAGGGGTCCTAAGGGGTCACAAGACCCATTAATGAGTTATATGACCATTTAAGACCCATTAATGTTTCCTTGGACTATTTAGGACCCCTTATGACCCATTAATGAGTCTTAGGACCATTTATGACCCCTTAAATCCATTAATGTGTTCTAAAACCCCATAGTAGACAGTAGGACCCCTTAGGTCCCATTATGTATCTTAAGGGTCCCTAAGGGGTCCTTAGGCATTGTAGGACCCATAAACATATCCTAGAACCATTTAGGGCCTCTTAGTATGCATTAGGACCATTTAGGACCCATTATGTATTATAAGGTGTCCTTAGGGCTTGTAGGACCCATTAATGAGTCCTAAGACCATTTCGGGCCCATTAATGTAAAATAGGACCCCTTAGTATACACTATGACCTATTAGGACCCATTATGTATCATAAGGTCCTAAAGGATTTTAGGACCCATTAACGAGTCCTAGGACCATTTAGGATCCTTAAAACCCACGTGCCATAGGACCCTTTAGTACGCATTAGGACCCTTTAGGACCCAATATGTATCATAACGTGTCCTAAGGAATAGTATGACCCATTAATGAGTCCTAGGACCATATAGGACCCCTTAGGACTAATTTATGGGTCCTATAACCCATTAGAATCCCTTAAGATCCCTTAGTATCCATTAGAACCCCTTAGGACCCATTATGTAATATAAGGTTTCCTAAGTTGTCCTAGGGGCTGTAAGACCAATTAATGAGTCCTAGAACCATTTAGGACCCCTTTAGATTCATTAATGGGTCATACTACCCCTTAGGATACCTTAGTATGTATTAGGACCCCTTATGACCCATTATGTATCATAAGGGGTCCCTAGGGGTCATAGGACCCATTAACAAGTCCTAGAACCATTTAGGACATGTTAGGACTTATTAATGGATCCTACAACCCATTAGGACCCCTAAAGACCACTTAGGACCCATTAGGATCCCTTAGGACACATTACAACCACTTTGGACACATTAGGACCCCTTAGGACACATTATGACCCCTTGGGACCATTAGGTCTTAATGTATCCTAAGGGATCCTAATGGGTCCAAAGTGGTCCTAATGTATCATAATGGGTCTTAATGGATCCTAAGTGGTCCTAGGATTACTTAGGACCCATTAGGACCCCTTAAGACCTATTAGGACCCCTTAGAATATAGTAAGCATTATACAACACACTAATGGGTCCTAAGTGATCCTAATGTATCATAATGGGTCATAAGAAGTCCTAAGACCCCTTAGGACCCATGTGGACCCCTTAGGACACATTAGGACCCAATATAACACATTAGGACCCCTTAGGACTTTTAGGATACATAATGGGTCCTAATTCATAATAAGGGTCCTAAGGGGTCCTAATTGGGATGTAATAGGTTTCAAGTAGTCCTAGGACCCATTAGGAAACATTAGGACCCATTAGGTCCTAACATATCTTGAGGGGTCCTAAAGGCTCCTAATGTATCATAATGGGTCTTAATGGGGCCTAAGTGGTCCTAGGACCACTTAGGATCCATTAGGACACCTTAGAACACATTAACTATCTTACGATACACCAATGGGTCCTAAGTGGTCCTAGGATCTCTTAGGACCCATTAGGACCCCTTAGAAAATGTTAACCATCGTAGGACACACTAATGGGTCTATAATTTTATGTTTTGTAGATTATGTTGAATTTTTTTGATAAAATATATGCTCGTTATGTTTGATAGATTAGATTAAATCCTATAAAATTATGTTTCATATCATATTCTCATAGAAATTATGTCTAATAAATTAAATTCTCATTCTTTTTTGATAGATTACATATTAAAATCTCTATAACTATTTTTCATGTATAAATTAAATTATTTTTTAGCTCTTTAAATGTTTCAATTTTTTTAAATATGTACATGTGTAATTTTACTCAATTTTAAAACAAATATTTATTGTAGGTTAATTCATATAAATGATTATGTAGGTTAATTCAAATACAAGTTGTTGCAATAAACAAATTTAAGTAATTTTTTTTTAAATATGGTCAAAATAGAAATGGTGTTTTGAAATGGGGTCATGTTTCATTTTTGAAACGTGACCCCATTTCAAAATGGGATCTTGTTTCATTTTTTAAACGTGACCCCATTTCAAAATAGGGTCTTGTTTCACTCTTTGAAATTCCTAATTGGCAAAACATGAAGTGGGCTTATGTTTTATAAAATGTTACCTCGTTTTATAAGCATGACCCCGTTTCGCAAAATTTTAAAATTACCCTCCAAATTTGCTTCGGGTTTAGCTTTGGGAATGGTTTGGTCAACTGATCCTAAGCTTTGGGTCTAGTTTGACCTGAACCTTGGAGGCCATTTCAATCTGCAGACAATTTTTACACTTTGGCCACAAATCAGAATGAGTTTTCAATAGAATTTTGTGATGAAAAAACCCATTATAAATCAAACTATGCAAATTCTAAATATGTAAAGTGTTTATATATTTGATTAACTTTTCTATTTTTCATTGAATTTCTACTAAAATAGGTCTACAAATATCTAGAGAACAAGGTATTTTTTTATATTAATAAATTTTTTATTTGAATTTTCTTGCAGAAATAATTATATGACATCAAACTAGAGACAATTCTACACAATTTTAAAAAACATAAAAAATCATATGTTTTGGTCAAATTATTCTTGTCGTACACAAGAGAATTTAAAACCAATAATTATGCCTAATAAAAAATTAATTAAGAAAATTCAATAAAAAAATACAAAAAAATATTGCCATCAATCTTAACTGTGTTACGTATCCTCCCCCCTCCAAAAGGATCCAGAGAAATAGTCTCATTTAGATCAAATTCTTCGTGTCGTACATAGGCACAGTATGGTCCTGAAACATGGACTTTTAAAATGTGGATTTTAGTTGATAATGAAAAATTATCATTTGTGTATTAAAATAAATTACATATTACTGACTCTTTTTAAGATTTAATCTCTAATTACTTCAAATATTCATTTCAAATAGGATGAACTTGAAAAATAAAAATAAAAATAGTTCCATTTTTTGGCCAAAAAGTGGACTCAACTTCTTGCTAACACCCATGAGGTGTTGGCTCTTTCCTATCCTAGATGCTTAACTATTAATGATGCTCCTTTGTTACTCTAGGCTCTTATTTCCCAAGTGCTTTCCTCTCTAACCGAGGTGCTTAATATGGATTAGGTAAGAGTTACACTCCCACACCTTGATGCTAGGGCTCTTGTCTCTATTAACCTTGGTATTGATAGCCTATACTCCATTACTATGAATCTGGGAGGCTCCAAGGCAAATTGTGGCATAGAGGTTCTAGGAGGCATCAATGCATGTTTCCTCTATGTAAGAGAAGGCCACTTTAGGAGAAACTACACCATTCTTTCCAATAGGCATTCTAGTGTTCTAATTTCTCTTAAGATGGCTAACACCTATGCTAATCAAAACTCTAGTTATCCCTTTATATCTTCTAGTGAAGCCTCTTTTCAATATAATAACCCTAACCCTAATCCTCTAATTGCTAATGATTTTCCTTTTGTTTCCATCCCCAATAAGCTATGAACCCTAACCCTAATCCTTCTTAGCGGAGGCCCCTATCTCTCCCTCAAGGTGGACTCTTCCCCTACTTTTGGCCTTGATTTTAATTCATTTATTAAGCCCTATGGAGCCAAGGAATTGATGATGGTCTAATTGGATCCTATGGAGCACACTAATATTAGAAAATATATTACTGGACCTCCCAAAAAAGGCACACCCTCAAATAGTTGTTGAAGAAATTAGAAGAAAAGTTTCTCATAATAAAGAGGTACAAAATAGTAGTGAGGATAATGCTAAATCTATTAAAATGTATAAGCTTGATACAAAAAAAATTAAATTCAAGGAAAATCATTTTCTGTCCCTATCAAGGTCAACTTTGATTTTTCCTCTCTTGTTACAAATATTGTGAAAGATTTTGAGATCAAGAGTAGGGATGAGGAGACCCTAAGGAGAACTAATGTTTAGACAACCACTTTTGGGCACCATGTAGGGCTTGATACTTTTAATGAATTTAATGTTCTTGAGGAGCATGGGGATATTGATGATAGCCCCCTTAACTCTATTCATCTAGATTTGATCCATGTTAGTAAAACTATAGAATAAGGTGATGTTCTAGATTATAGACCCTCTCTAAGTCTTGACTTTCCTCCTCTTGGTGATTTGGGAATAAAATCAAATGTTTTAAATTCCATGTTATCTAGTTAAGATATATTCTCCCTTCTTGTCCTTGGAGGTAAAGACTCAAGGCTCAAATGCACTCCTTGAACCTCAGGACAAGTTAGAATCTTTAGATCTTATTTTCCTAGAGCCTAATCCTAAATTAATTAGTGATTCTCCTTATGATGATGATTTTGGCTTGAAAGCTTTAGTTCCTAAAGAAGGCATAGTCAGGAGACCCAAAATTGAAATTTATGAAAGGATGTAGCTTTGTAGGTCAATCCCATGCCCTATTTACCTTGGTTCTCATGTGGTTAAGATAATCCTAGTAAAAGAAAGCAAGATTAACATTGCATTACATAAAAGGAGGAATGTATCTATTGAATCTCGTATACCTAATTGTAAAAGGAAAGATAAAAATGGGGTCTACATATATGGTTTGAGAACTTTAGGAAGGAGATGGACACCTCTGAATGAAGTTTTTCATGGGATTTCATTGTACCTCTTGGAATGTTAGAGGATTGGAGTCTTGTGATAGAAACATATTGTCACAAGTTTCTTATAACATGTAATGATTATGGATGTGGACTTCTTACAAAAAGTGAAAGCAACTAATTTCACTCTCAATCTGAATCTTGATTGTATTTGGAAATATTCCTTCCAAATCTATACTAAACATGATAAGGGTAGGGGGGAACTAATATTCTCATTTCTAATAATTGAGCCTGCTACATCAAAGAGAGTTGGCATTCCCCATATAACAAAGCAGTGTGGAAAATTCTAGAAAGTGATGGAGAAAACTTTGGAGCACTTTGTTTATGCCCCTAATGACTATAGGGAAACTATTATTTCATGGAAATGGTTACACAACCTAGATAAAATCTCTTGGATCTTAGGAGGGATTCAACATAGTTGAACAAGGAGAAGAAAAAAAATGGGGTAACAAGTTGGAAAAAAAGGTTAGTGAGAGGTTTTTGTGGTCTATATTAAAATTTATACTTACCTTGATGGACCCCTAGAGGAAAGGGAGGAATACTAAAATTCCATTTCAGTCACTTGGTGCAACTATTAGCAAGGGAAGACGATAATGTATTATATGCTTGAAAAGTTTTATGTTAACAATGACTTCCTTAGTTTTGAGGTTTTTTATGAGGGTTGTAGTATCAAGGTTTTACCATATACCTTGTCTGAATACCACCCAATTCAACTGAGATTAATTTTAGAAAATATAATGATAATAATCCTAAAAGTCATGACAATTTCATGCTCAACATTGACCTTATATCAGATGAACATTGTCTAAAATGCTATCCACATGTTAAGGCAAGATAATGTATAGACACTGAAAAATAAATCTACTATTAACAAATGAGAGAAAATAATTAATAGTTGGAGGATTATCTTTTAAACTATTGGTAAAAGGAAGGCCATAGACCTAAAAAGAATGGAAACTACCCTAAATGATTACAAAAAATCTTCACGATGATCCCACTAATTAGACCAAAAATAAAACGTAATCAAAACTAAAAGAACGTTGAGGAAATTACAAACTAAGAAAGTTCAAGGGGTGAAAGTTAGAACCAAGATGAACTAGTCAAGCAATGGTGACAAGGGTTCTAAATTATTCTTCAACCTCCTGAGCATCAAATAGGCTAAACAAAAGAGTGAATTTTTTTTCGATAATTATAGGACAATACAAGATTAAGAAGAAATTAAATTACTATTTTTTAGATTTCTACAAAAAATGATTTTCCTTAGAAGATAAGGATCACCAATGTCAAATAGATAAAGGCATATGTAAGTATATCCTTCTATTCAAACCCTCAATAATGATAAAACTCATGGGGTTGATGAGATTCCAATAGAATTTACAAATTTAATTATGAATGGACCAACAAGGATATTCTTCAAGTCTATTAAGAAGAATTGATTAGAGGTTCTCTTGGAGATAACATTAATGAAGGTGCCAAAATTTTTTTTCCCAAACATGGGGATAAGTCACCATCAAGAACTAGAGGCCTATATTATTCTTTTTGATGTTTCCTATAAGACTCTAGCTAAGACTAGGGGTAGATAGATCCTTGAGAACCTTCTCACAAGTTAGGAGACAATGAATTGGTCCAAGAGCTCTAATCAATACTCTATTATGCTTCGTCTAAACTTTGAGAAAGTATATGACATAATTGAATGGGCATTTCTTCCTATAGCCCTTTAAGCCTTTGGTTTTCTATCTAGTTTCTAGATATGGATTTAAACACTCATGAGAGATACAATGGCTCAATTTGATATAAATGGATCTAAAATTGAACCTTTCAAGATTCAAAGGTCCATTAGGAAGGGCTAACCTCTTGCTCATGTACTATTTTTAATTACTTCTAATTCTCTCTACTAGAGTTACTTAGAGACTTGTCTCTATGCCAAAGAGTCAAAGTTGTCTCCCTCCCAAACGGAGAGGACTTAGTAAACAAAAACTTTGAAAACATGATACTATGATCTTTTTTTAACTAAATGAAAGCAATATGGACTCATTGATGACTATGCTCAATATGTTTTGTAAAGCCTCAAAGGCCAAAATCTCTAAAGTTAAATCAATTTTCCTTATCTCGTAGTACTCACCACCACAATGGTTTTCCAAGTTTGACATTAGTTGGGGAGGGCCTAATAAACAAGTACAATATCTTAGAATCCCCTTTTCCCTTAATCATCTCCTATAATAGATGTATTTATGGGTCAAAGAAAAGATTGACAACGAGCTTAAAAAATGAAATAAACGACACCTGCCCTTAGAAAGAAGAGCTCATATGTCCTAGAAATTTTTCTCCTACAATTTGAATTACTCCTCAATTTTGGATTTTAGTGGCTACCAGAGTAATGAAATCTACAAATAGATTAGAAACTTTCTTTGGTTTTACAATAAAGGGAATGGTAAACAACATTCAAGAATCAAGGAATGGCCCTAGAGGCCAAATGGATTATCAAAGCATTAGATAGCAATGAACCATACAAGGTTCTTGTTGGACATAATATTTGTACCTCTTCCCCTCAAGTAGCCAAAACATGGAAGCTACTCCCTCTTAATGATCTACTTGTCAGATCCTTCCCTATGTCTCCAACGGGCTCTAGTGTCTTCAAGAGCATTTAAAGGGATTGGAAAGTTATTAGGAATAATATTTTTAATAATTTAATATTCATAACAATGACATCATATTGTGAATTTGATTCTACAAATATAAACCCTTGGCTCTTTTGAAAAGGATGGTATGCTAAAAGATAGTATTTCATGGGTATCAAATGCTTTAAAGACATTATTTATTGTTAAGGCCTTGAAATATCACCCTAACTTAGGCATTAGGGTGTACACTAATATCTCATGGTAACAATGGAAATCTTCTTGAGTTGTGGGTGGACTTTGATTAAGAAGGAATCTCTAGATTCTAGGCCAATTCGTATTGGAATTGGAATATCACCTTTGACTAAAAATTTAATTGGAAAAGGGAAAAGAGATAACTTAAAACTGAATGAAAAAATGGGTGATACACGAAACTAGATTTAGACTAATCAGAACTTCAAATCAGCATCCAAAATACACAAACTACTAAGATTTGCATTAAACATTCACTAGTTAACATATAGGTTGACTTAAAAATCACTGTTAGGGTTTGCACCAAAAACAATAATAATCTGCCAATAGACATATAGATTCTGTAAAAGATTTGGTTTTGATAACTTAGAGAAGGAATTGGATTAATTCACTTATCATTGCTACAAAACATATTACACTGAAATGTAAAAAAGATGAAGAGGATTGATAACAAAAACTCATAAAATAAGTGAAATATAGGGAACTTTCTTTATTTTCTTCAAAATCTACAAATGATTACATGCCAACATACACAATATGCCAAGGAATAAGTTACATTCACTTGAACACAACTTTGCATCAAAACTAAACCAATGATTACAAAACATATGCAAAAGGCACAAGGAACCAAAAATGTTCACAAAGTCACCTTCTCCTTCAATTTTGAACCATTAAAACTGACTATGAAACTCAGATATATACCCTCCAAAGGCCAATTTCAAAATTCAAAGCCCTCCAAAAGCCCTCCAAATCAGCTTGGAAACCCTAACTAATAAGCACAAATCATGTCTTAGATCATGCCCCTAATATTGGTACATTTCCTTCTACAAACTTCACCAACATATACCAACCAACTCAACTATCGAACCATCAAGCCTATACACATAGCTCAAACTTAAGTTTAAAAAATTAAGTATTAATATTACTATTGATTATGTAATGTAAGGTCAACATGATTGAATCTATGCAGTCAAAAATCCTTTAAAAATATCCACATGGTGGCATAGGCTAGGTGGTTGTTGTGGCACTTAGGAAATCGAGGCTTCTGGCTATCATATACCACAATCTTTAATGGCATTTATTACTTCTATGTTTTGGACTTCAAAATTTATCTTTACTTGGCATTTTCCTGGGTTGTTGTGTTGCGTATGCATTTGGGGAAAATGAGAGCTATCCCTAATCCATGGCGACATTTATGCAAAGCTCCTAAGCCTGGCTTCACTCCTTTGTGTTTAACTCTTGATTTGGAAGTGTTGATATTGAGGAGATAGAGTTATATCTATTACTTTGTGCTACTTTCTCTTATCATATAAATGAAGCTCGGGTTCTATAGTTGGAGCTTGGGTTCTGATTGTTAATGGCATTTGGTGCAGCTCCTGCAAAGATCTCCATCTCTAAATTTGACATAAGTGACACCACTCCCTTTAAATCTTGGACATGTTGATAAAGGCCAAGTTGTCTAGTATTACTCTTCATGCACTGTTTGAAGACACCACTATCAGTTGATCTTTCCTTGCGGCTTGGAAAGCTTGAGCTATTGTATAGTTGTCTCCAATCATCTGTAGTTCAGTTTTATTGTGTCCATAACTATTTACTTAGGGTTTCATTGTGTTTCATGTCCATTTTCGACAATGATCATGCTTGTGCTTTACCACTTCTTTACCCTTTTGGGACTGATAGTAGTCACCATGTTTTGATTCTATCTATTGGAGTCGTAACTTTGCAATGTTATTAATTTGGTCACAAGATATTGTCTGTATCTACAAACTGCCTAGTTTTTTACTATGCAAATTTTTTTTGATAGTGACAACTACATCAAATTAATTTTTCTTTAAATGTGAAATGCAATAAAGTTTGTTTATGGGGTTCGAGCATGGGCTTGTGACACCCATGAACATAAGAATGTTGATTCATGGAGTTCAAGCATGAGCTCTTGACATCTATAAATAAACATTCTGTGAACAGAGAACTTGATACTTCAAAATGCATCTCCTGTAGCATTTCTTCTTGTGAAAACAAAATTGTTGTCTCTCTTTACTATATATGCATATCATTTTGCAAAGCATATTCATTTGATAATATTGTTGTAGATCCATAATTTGTATATGCATATCACTTATCAATGTTTGTAAGAGATAAAACCCTTTACATTACACATCAGTAATGAATACTCCCTTTTCTACATATGCACAACCTGTAGCATCTTTTCAGTGCATTTGATACTACATCTTCTTCTTCTTTTTTACTATTATATTGAATACACAGTTCATTACTTGGAATGCATTTATGCTTACTCTATTTAAAAACATCACCAAATCCAATATGTTATGTTAGTGAACATGACCAAATGATCAATTTTGTGTGTGAGCGCCATATATGATGACATTAATGCATTAATGTCAGTCAACTGATAGTGTTCACTAACCCAATGCTAACCTGTTGTTCTGAAAAAGGTTTCTTAGGTACAAGAAGTAAGTCCCTTTGATTCAAATATCTAGTTTATAAAAACATGCATAATGATGACCATAAATAGTAAAAGGTTTCATGGAGTCATGTCCCTTTGATACTATTATTCTGTTAATGCGGATGCTTTATTTTCTATTGCATTTGATATCATAGATAGATATGCAGCTCTAAAAGTTTGGTTGTTGTATGATGCTTCTAGGTTTTCATGCATTGCTTAGATCCAATTCGGATCTAACACTTTTTCCTCTATGATGTAGGACAAGACCCTAAGACCTAAGAAATGAGACATGAGGACTCAAACAAAGACTTGAAGACTTGGACCAAAATAGACAACCAACTCCTAAATGCAAAAGATCCTACAAGGCAATGCATGAGCCCATACTCATACTTCTATCATGCTTTCTTTTCTCCCATTTTATCTCTGTTCCAACATGAAAGATGCAATATGAAAGAAAATTTCTCTATTACATTCAGTTTGAATGCACAATGTAATGATCAATTATAAATTTGAAAATCTGGATATGAACAATACTTAGAGTATAATATAACTAATGATATGAATGCAATAGCACTGTATTTATCTTCATCACCTGAACAATAGTGTTGAAGAGGTGTACCTTCATGCAATCTTTTAGTATTTATGTTTATCATCCTTCATGTTTAAAATTAGGATAACATTTACAATGTTGTGTTAAAATTTTATCCCTCTCCTAGTAGTGATATCAATTTCCTTGCACTGCAGTGGAGAATCTATGTAGTAGTTAGAGAATTTTGTAGGTCTCTTAATTTACCTATTGAGTTTTCTACTGATCTTAGACTATGTAACAATCTAGCTTGGACTAATAGTTTTAAGTTGGTAAAAATAAATGCAAATAAGATTTGTAGAACTATTAGCCACAATCCTTCCATTTCTCTCTCTCTCTCTCTCTCACACACACAAAATAAAAAAATAAAAAAATAAATAAAAATAGCAGTATGTATTTAAAAATGTTCAGAATAATAGTTTGGAACCTAAAAAATCTTGTTTTAAATGACTCCTAACTCTACAAAGTTACCTTATAAGTTGGTGCATATTTATATTGAAATGTGTTCTCTATGTAGATAGTGTGATTACAAGACATATGTTTTGTATTATTCTTTTGCAAAGTAAACTTGGAATATCTTTTGTTGCATTTGAACATTGGTTTAAAAGCGGTATTATTTGGTAACATCAGAAAAATTCCAATAGTGTATAGTTTCTTTGAAGGTCAAGTTTCCAATGGTTTGGATTGTTTTTGTTTCTACTACCAAGGCCTCGCTATGGAATCCTTGGGTTACTTGGGTGTGGTAGAATTGCATTGTCTTATATTTGGTCATTTGGAATTCATCAAGCATATTTTTTGGTTCTACCCTCCAGCTCAGGCTATTAGGTGTTCAACTCATTGTTTCTTTAAGCTATTTGAACTTGAGCATTTCTCATCTCATATGATACTCCTTAGAATTTTCTACAAGTTTCTAGTAAAGGGCACCAAATATTGCATGATTCTAGAGTGGAGATACTATTTTCAAAATTTGAAAATATAGAAATGATAATTTATTTCTTGGTTTGTATGTGTATACACACTATTTAATATATACTAAAGACAATCTATTTTATTATTATATCATATATTCAAGTCAAAGAAAATATGAGTTGGCTTTGGAGATTATTTATTTTCCAATATTAATTGAACACTATGATAATGTCCCTTATATGTTTTTTCGTGTGAAAATATAGAAATGATAATTTATGTGTTGATTTGTATGTGTATACACACTATTCAATATATTATAAAGACAATATATTTTAATATTATATCATATATTCAAGTCAAAGAAAATACGAGTTGGCTTTAGAGATTATTTATTTTCCAATATTAATTGAAAACTAGGATAATGTCACTTATATGGTTGTTCGTGTGAAATATAGAAATTATAATTTATTTGCTGGTTTGTATGTGTATACACATGCACACTATTCAATGTATACTAAAGACAATCTATTTTAATATTATATCATATATTCAAGTCAAAGAAAATACAACCTAGCTTTGGAGATTATTTATTTCCCAATGTTAATTGAACACTATGATAATGTCCCTTATATGGTTGTTTGTGTGCCTCCCAATCTACCAAGTAAGGATGCTTATCTAACACATGTATGTGCCTCTTCACCATGGGCATTAATAAACTCATAGTCACAACTATACACAAGTTCACCATAGTTCACAAGGGCCTCCATAATCTTGACAACATGGGCAAACTCCTTTACCCTATGGATAGTCTTCCTCTCAATGGGGTCACTTTGGTGGGCTAGATTGCAAAAACATATTTCCCTTGGATCTTTGCCATAATTCATGTACATGCCATTTCTCAACAAAATGAAAACAAATATTAGGATGATACCCTTACAAGATAAGAGCCCAATTTAAATGCTCAAGAACTATGGAATGTCAGGGATCGTGCATTGGATCATAATCCATGTCCTATTTATATAGCCATGGTAGCCTAACAATTGATAGCTTTTTTAATCTTTTGGACAACTTCTCAAATACAATTGTATTCCACTTTATATAATGTGAATTGTATATTGTATATCCATCTCTTAATAGAAAAATATAACATTATTCATCACATACATACATACATACATACATATATATACACACTAAAAAATCTAAAAAGAAAATTGTTTGCTTTTGTAAAAAATATAATACTTTAGGCAGATTTAATAAAATTTATATATGTATCATAAAATAATTTAAATTGGTCTAAATGTGGAAGTAGGAATTGAAATAGAATAATTGAATAACAAAATTTAAATTTAAAGAAATAAATGTAATAAGAAGTTGTAAATAGCTTGATAATTTAAAAAAATGATGTAAAATAGTTATGAAAAATTATTGATTTATACTTGGAAATAGTCTCTTTTAAATGATCTACTTGGAATTCTAAACTTGATGACAAATTCATGGTTGCAAATCTACACAAGCCAATTTATAATATTTTACCATACAACTTTTCTTGATATATAACCTTTTTGTACTTTTTAACTAAAATTTTGAAGGACTAACACTATTTAATAAAATCTTAAAAAGTATTCTTGTTATTGTTTAGGTTTAGAATTGTCACCCTAACTCAAGCATTAGGGCTCTCTGACATTTCCATCCTAACAATGGAAACCTTCTCAAGTTGTAGGTGGACTCTGAATGAGAAGGAATCTCTGAATTCTAGGTTGGTTCCTATCTGATTTGGGATATCATCTCTTGATTGAAAACTTGATTGGGAAAAGCGAAAAAAATTAAAACTAAATGTGAAAATAGAGTGATACACCAAACTTGCTCCAGATCTATCAGGATCTTCAAACTGGCATCCATAGCTACACCTACTCATGAGATTGGCTCTATCATTCACTGATCGACGTATAGGTTATCTAGAATCCACTATTAGGGTACACACCACAAACAACAATAATCTGATAACAAACATACATTCTCTACAAAAAGATTTGGATATTTTGCAACCTGGAGGAGGAATCGAAAAATAACTCACTTCTCCTTGTTGCAGGACTGATAAGCACTTAATGCAGAAAGAAGACAAGGAATCAATTCAATACACAAGAACAAATGTAATCAGAAAACTTGCTTTATTGTCCTTCAAAAACCTCTAAATGGTTACAAAATGCAAAAAGGGAACTGAGGAACGAGCATGCTCACTCAGCCCTCCTTTTTCACAACCCTAAAAAACCTCTAAAACTGAAAATCATTCTTGGTTATGTAGCCTCCTAAGCTGGAATCCAAAAATCTAAGACTCCTAAAAATCAGCTCCTAAAAATGCTCAACTTTATCTATAAAATAGCTTCCCCAAATTATCTCTAAATCAAGCTCAAAACTCCCTAAAAACTAGCCAAAAATGACTCCTAATTATCCCCTAATATTGGTATTTCTTAAATATATCTCTTATGATTATACCAATATATATTACAAAAGAAAATAATAAGTCCTCACTCATTGTATAACTGACCCCTCAAACCTATAATTTAGACTTAAATTTAAAAACCCAAGTCTTAAAACTATTGTTAATTACATAGTATGGTCGATGTGACCAACCTAAGCAATACAAATGTGAAAAATCCCAAGAAAAGTGCAAGTTGGTATTTGGCATTTTCAAAATTCTGACTGGGAGTACACTACAATCTTAATGGCTTTTAATTCTCCTGCAATCAGACCTCACATTTTATCAAATTGGGCATTATTCTTGATCTTTGAGCATTCTTTGATCCTTGCGATGCATTTTGAGAATGGGGAAAAACTGATCTCGAGCTTGCTGGTTGTTCAATATGATGAACTCATAGTGTATTTATGAACTCAACCCTTGACTATTGAAAGGGCTCTTCTTGCATCTCAGCCTTGTATGAAAACTCAGGCTTTGTGTTGATATCCCTATTTGTAAACTCGGGTCCAAACTGGAACAAGCCAACACCTTGTCTTAAGGCTAATAACTCACAATTTTTTTACTATTGAAATTGAGCTAAACAGGAAGCTCACGGGTTCTTACTGCAACCTAGCCCTTGATCTCCAACTTGTGAATGTTGGAACATGACTTTTGACTGAGAGCTAAAAACTCGTGATCTCGACTTTGGCTTTTAGGCTGGAAGTTTGATGCTAACTCAGCTTGACTGGTACTTTGGTTGTCATGTTCAAATTTTGATTGAGATAAGTAACCATTGCTTAACAGAAACAATTCATGTTGCAGTCAACTATACTCTATTTCTCTTCATAGCATAGATTTTAGAGCTATTCTTATGAACGTTTTCTATTAAATTTATTTCATTGCATTATTTTAGGGCTTTTCTCCTCCTTGTCAATATATGTTGGAAATTGTGACTAGGAGTCTACAAGAACTCTCATGAGCTTTAAATTGAAAGTTATACTTGGTATTTTATCTTTAAAGCTTGGAAAACTCGGTCTTTACCAGTAGTTGAGCCCCTAAGATCTTGACCTTGACTTGACATTGTTTGGTTGGATTCGAGCCTTCTTACCTCAAAACATGGGCTGAAACTGATAGTGAACTCGGAGCTATAAACACGAGCTCGACCCTTAGACTATAAGAACCCCGTATTTGATTGGAAGGACTCAAGTTTTGATTGAAAGTTGAGCCTTTAGTAATGAAGACGAACTCCCCTCTTTGTGGCAGCATGAGTTTTATTTCATGACTCGACTACATTTGTTGTTATATGGGTAGTTCTTGTTGAACACAAGCTCATACTGATGATCTCATCATTGTGACTGACACCTACCTTGGCAAGAATCTCGGCTCATATATTAAGGCATTTGAGTGAAACTCTAACCATAAATGTTTCATGTAACTAAAAGCTCAAGCCTTAACATTATGGACTTGGCCTTAACTATTGAAAGATCTCTCAAGGCTAGGAGATCTTTATATTTGGCTTCAGCTATCGATTTGGGTCTTGTTGTGACTGAAATTACTCTGTTTTAACTTTTCTATTGGGTTGTGAATTAACAATGTACTGTGACTAGAAACTAGATGTGTTTGGCTATAATATGTCATTTGGCTTTTACCTTTGTCACTGTTATTTGACCATATTAATAGAAATCACCATATTTGAGCTTTACTTGATCTTGCTGAAGCTGTGATCTTGCAATATTCTCTTGGTTTTGTTGATATGCTTGACTGGTTAAGAAGCAAGCTTATCTCTACATGTCGCCTGGACTTATTTGCTAGAATAAGCTGACAGTGACCAACATACTTGATTAATCTGCTATGGTTTGAACTTTGCAATGTTTTTTGAAAACTTTATATATCTTGTATTACCTGTAGCATTTCAACACTGTCACCTTGTAGCATCTTTTCACTATGAACAAAGCATGGTTGACCCTTTTCTGGCTCAATATACACAAGCTATCTCAATTAAGTGTGTTGACACTAAGAACCAAAATGAATGATTTCATACATTTAATAACTCTATTGTAGATCCATGATCCAGATATGAAAAGACTTATAACACATATTTTTACTTTCAACAATGAAATTTATTTATGGGGTTCGAGCACGGGCTTGTGACACCCATAAACAGATCTTTGTGACCTTGAACTTGATATTTTGGCACCTATTCAACATATGAACAATAGCACACTGTATCCTCTTTTATATCTTAACTGTGATATGAAAGCCAGTCCATTTTGAACAATACACCACTCTGATCAACTTTAAAACAACATCAAAACAAGTACATTAGGTTAGTGAACATGACCAAATGGTCAAATTTGTGCAATAATTGGTCAACTGTCATGCTCACTAACCTAATGTAATCTTGCTATCCTGAAAAATGTTTCTCAGCTTTAAAGCTAAGTCCCTTTGATTCGAACATCTGATTTTTAATGAAAACATGCATAATAATGGTCACTAATAGTAAAAGGTTTCATAGAATTGTCCCTTTAAGACTATTTCTCTATTTTTCACTTTATGTGTATGCACATTTTGTTATTGCATTGAATACCAGATAGATATAGGTGCATCTCTTAAATATATTGATTATTGTATGATGTTTTCATTCTTCTGCATTGCTTAGATGCAATTGGATCTAACACACTTTTAACCATGATGCAGGATGAAACCCCAAAAGACCTAGAACCTGACATATGAAGACTCAGATAGAGGACCAGAGGACTTGGACGAGACATGACAACTGTAGGATTTGAGCAATACAAATCCATAAAATTCGAAGATCACCTACATACAAAAAACCTATTACAAGGAAGTAGAGACAAGAAGAGGGCAAGTGTTTGACTAAAAAATATGAAGAAGAAAATATCCTCAATTAATGAATGAGTTAAATATACAATGGATCATCCTTATAAAGGAGATCAAAATCTTTGAAAGGCAAACCCTAGTGCATGTAATAATTAATTTAACTATTACATGACTAATGCATGCAAGTATATATTTAAAATAACTTGTGCATGTGCGTTTAACTAAAGCAAAAATGAGTTGACATCTTAAGAAGGGAGTAAAGTTAATTAATATAATTAATACTTTACTCTAACACCCCCCCTTAAGATGAGCAACAATGTAGCTACAAACAATGTAAGAAGAAAGCAAAGGAAACTACAGTGCTGAAAGCATAAAATGGGTCCCAACAACATGGCCTGATGAGGTACCCAAGTACAAAAGAGAGTCTCTATAAAGCGGAGAAATAGAGAAAACCACATGGGAAAAAATCTACTCCAAAAAAGAGACAAAGACTAATCTGAAGGACTAAAGAAGCCTCCAAAACTAGGAATGTTCCAGAAAATAGGAACAAGAATGAACATGTAGAACATCACTGAAGAACCAAGATGCAAAATCTATTAAGAAGTAACTACTGATCTGAAGATCCTCCACTAAAATAAAGCATGACCAGGTAGAGAAGATTGTAATTTGTATGAGTGCTCTCAAATGACACTACTCGAATCAGGAGGCAAACAACTGAACTCGAAGATACAGATGGTATAAAACACCAAAGCCTGAAGAGCTAATCAATGAAATATGGAAGAGTGCCTCTACAAATAGGAAAGGAAGAGTGTCTATATGGTAAATGATCAATCTCACTGAAATGCATAAGTACCCAGCCACTGCATCCACCTAGTACATAGGAACAAATATTGAATACATAGTTCACACTATCGAACCAAGGAAGCAAAAGAATGATCAGTAGAAACCCCCCCATACTACTAACAAGGGAGAATGATAGGTACACTAAAAAGATCATCCAATACGAACTGCATGATGAAGAAGAATCTGAAACATCAAATGTGCAGAGAGAGTACAAACACATATAGAGATACCCGAGGCTAATGTTGTTGGAGGAACAATCACATGACAAAATAAGATGACAAACAAAGGCAAACATCAAACCCCCTGGCACTTTATAATGGAGTGAAAATACAAAGAGCACGAACATGTGTAAGATCCCATCATACAATAGAATAACACTTTATCTCAGTGCATGTGCATAAAATAATGCAACAAAAGTGAAGTATACACTGCTCAAAGAAGAGTGAAGGCTACTGAAACAAAAAAACAACCTAAGATGAGCCATCCCTCAAAGGGAAGAGATCCCAGGACTTGAAACAACCAAGATATCCACCACACTGCAAAAAAGCAAGAATCTGAAACAAAATGAACCTAGAGAAGAATCTGGAAAAATAACTCATAGCACTAAAAAGCTCTTTGAACAAGCTTTCCAACGATATATCATTTTCCAAAAATGGAGTTCGGATGCACAAGATAGAGCTCCCAGAGTGCAGAACTAAAGATTTGGCTTTGACAAAGAAGAACACCATCAGAAAAATAAAACCAAAAAATATAACCTCTAGATTTGGAAAGATCTTGGAATCATCTTTTCGATGATATCTCATTTTCCAAATTTTGACACCGGATGCTCAAGATATGAGCAAAATACCAACAGTTGCGCTGGATGGCCCAAAGAAGGTGTCTAGAAGGATCTGAGGATGGGTGACATCATCAAAAGGATAGAATTACACATGAAACCATCAGATCTAATTAAATCTTAGAAAGAGCTTTCCATCAATATCTTGTTTGCTGAAAACAGAGCCCAGATGCAAGAGAAACGGATCCCGGAATTTAGGAGGTCTGAAACGCCAAGATCGCAGAGAACATCTAACTTTGATAGCAAAAAAGAGCATCAAAATGGAAAAATCACAAAACCATACCAAAAAATTCAGATTGGGCTTGGAAATATCTTTCTGATGGTATATCATTCGAAGAAAATGGGTTCCGGATGTGAAAGATATTGAACCCGGAGCACAGGAGGGCCGAGATGCAAGTTAGCTGGAAAACCTCTACCTTTGACTGCAATAAATGAAGCATTAATGGAAAAATCAAGAAACCACACTAGCAAAAATCTGTCCATCTTAGAATTACCTTTCCGACAATATCTCATTCACACAATTTCGATCCCGTTTGCCTGAGTTATGCACAAAAAACCGCTTGCCTATCTGAAACTCCAGTCTGAACAACCTAAAAAAAAAACATGCAAAAGGCAATAAAAAATTGGCGGCTAACCTAACCGGCCCACCGACTGGCAGTTACCTCGGTGGTAACTGTGGCGGTCACCGTGGCCTGCCCAACGATAACATTGGCAGTGACCGTAGGTAAACCGCGGGCCGCTCGCGCGACGAAGGAGCGGGGTGGCGGAGCACGGGAGGCGGTGCGGTGACGCCCGAGTGGTAGGGAATTTAAATTTTTTTTTTTTGTTGAATCGCCATACTTGCCTCAGAGTGCGTGCTAGGGCCGTACGACCTTGATATGCAAAAAAAATTTGCGGTAGAGGTCAACTTGTCAAAAATTGACAAATCTTATATGAATTTTGACTATCGCGAGCCTTCGGGATGCAACCATGAGGTCCTTTTGGGCTAGAAGTGCTCCAAAAAATAGCGATCACCTCAGGATCCATGCCAGGGCCAATTGCAATTTTTTTTTTCTCACAGATTTCAACTTTGTCCAAATTGGACAAGTTTATATGGATCTTAGGGTTCTTGGATGCTCTGAACACAATCGTGAGGTCCGTTTGAAGCCAAGATGACCAGAAAAATAGGTCCCCCCAGATCTGACAAGAAACCCTTTGAAAATGTAGATCTGACGAACACAACCGAATCTCTCAGGATTTCACATGCAACGCCTGTAAAAAGTGCTATTTTTTTTTTGTCTTTTTTTGCAAGTAAAAAAGAAACAAAAAATAATGTCCTACAGAGAAAACCAAAACCTCTAAAATCAGCCAAAAAATCCCTAAGTTGAATCCTTCAAATGCAAACAAGCTGTAGCAGATTAGGCTCTGAAACCATGTAGGATTTGAGCAATACAAATCCACAAAACCCGAAGATCACTTGCATACAAAAAACCCATTACAAGGAAGTAGAGACAAGAAGAGGGCAAGTGTTTGACTCAAAAATATGAAGAAAATATCCTCAATTAATGAATGAATTAAATATACAATGGATCATCCTTATAAATGAGATCGAAATCTTTGAAAGGCAAACCCTAGTGCATGTAATAATTAGTTTAACTATTACATGACTAATGCATGCAAGTTTATATTTAAAACAACTAGTGCATGTGCGTTTAAATAAAACAAAAATGAGTTGACATTTTAAAAAGAGAGTAAAGTTAATTAATATAATTAATACTTTACTCTAACAACAACCAACTCCTGATATGGAGATGTAACTTCAAGGCAATGCAATGGACCTAATCATACATCTATCACTTCTTTCTATTCTGCCCTAGGTTCTCTATTTATTGACAAGAAATATGTAGTATGAAAGAAAATTTATAAATTATATTCATTTTATATGCACAATGTAAGGATCAGTTATGAATTTGAATATTTGAAATGTGATCAATACTTAGAGTACAATAGAAATTTGATATTGAATGCAATAAAAAAAAGTTAATTTACATCACCTCAAAAATAGTGTTAAATAAAAGTACCTCTATGCACCCTTTTCATATTTGTGTCTATTATTCTGCATGTTAAAAAATAGGGTAACAATCTTGGTGACTTTTGTTGGATGTCTGCCTGCTAGACATGAACTCAGACCTTATCATTGGGCAACAGAGTTAGAAAACTGGAACATGAATGAATGCAACCTTATTGAAATAAAAATGCACCTAAACCTAGACTCATGCAACCTAAAACCTAATGTTGGACTGCACTTATTGAAATGAAACTTAAACTAACCTACTTTAACCAGCTTGAAGTCCGGTTAAACAAAACCATTCACTGATTGTGAAAAATAACTTCCCATCCTTTTCAGCTCACAAAAATCAACATGCTTCTTAATAATCTTCATGAGATGAACATAGGAGATATATTTGATCATTTTCTTGATAAGGATCTGACTAATAAAGATCTTACTTACTTGATCTAGCTGATTGTAATCACCATCATTTTGAAGAAAATCAGCAATCAACAACATTTTGTGAAGATCCAAAAGGACTTTACTTGATCATACAGGACAACAAGTTGTATGAATTCCTTCTCAGCGTCACCTTTTGATAGAACACCATGCAGAGGCATTGGCACAACTTGTTCTTCTTTGCTAGCCTCCATCCTAGCCAAATGCCTGATAGGACATCCATGAGTGAGAGTGAACTTGGAGCTCCCCTTGATAGACTCAGGCTCCTGAGAAATTACTTTAGTCTGATAAGCTTCCTCTTTATGCTGGTTCGAAATAATCTCTTGTAGCTTGTAGGTGCTTTCCGAAAATGTGGGCTTGTCATCAAGATGCAAGCAAAATTTCTCCATCTCGTCCCAAAAAAGATCATCTTCTTCATCTTCCTTACTCTTTTGTAGGAGAAGCATTTTCCTGTTAGCACAATTATCCTGATTTGCTGAAATCTTCCTTGTCTTGCTTTGTTAAAAAAGATCCTCCTTTAGCTTATCAACAACCTTATTTTCAATGCTCTCTTTTTCTTGTTCCAGCTGAAGACAATTTTCAATCTGAAGTTGATAGCCCTTCTTATACTTTTCAGTCGTATAAGCCAGGATCCTTATCTTCTTTTCCCGATCTTGAAACTCTTTCTCATGAAACTCCTCACGAGCTCTTAAATCTCTTTGTGCCTCTTCTTGAAATTTCTCATGAAATTCTTGATGAGTTTTTAATTCTTTTTCTTTCTCTAACTGAAATTCAAGGCCTCTATTAAACATGGAAACTATCAACTCTTGTTTTTTTTGAAGCTCCTTTTCATAAGCATCCTTCTGAGCTTCCAACTCTCCTTGATGAACCTTATTTTGTGCTTTCAACCCTCCTTCAAGCTTGGCCTCATTCCTAGCCTCATTTATCTTGTACTGCTTCACTAAATATTTCTTATAATCTTGATCTTGTTGAGCCAATGCTTCTTGTTGTTGGATATGGGCTTGATAAGCAAGCTCCTTTTGCTGCCTCTTCATGTGCTCAATCTGCATAAGAAAATCCTGCAACATACTCGCAGTATCTCTATTTTGTATATCATTATCATTTGCAACATAATAAAAAGACTGAGCTAATGTAGGCTCATTGAATTCATTTTGAAATTATTGACTTTGATAGGACTAAAAATGATTCTCTTGAAGTGAATTCTCTTAAAATGATGAAAAACTTGGAAACTAACCATCTGGGTAAGCATATCCTCCTTGAAAACTTGACATCTTTATTCATCCAAAAGGTTGGAAATCAAAATATAAAGTAATTTAAAACATACCAACTCTTCTCATTTTGAAACAGTTAACTTTCCTTCACGGATCCACTAGATATGTGAAATATGACCTCTTTTAGGTCTGGATCTTACTGATAGAACACTTGAACCAGCAAGTAATATAATGCATTTCAACCAGTTTGTTGAAGAATGGGTCCCACTAGGCATGCAAAAAACTATTTAGGTTTAGAATTTTCACCCTAACTCAAGCATTAGGTCTCTCTAACATTTCCATCCTAACAATGGAAACCTTCTCGAGCTGTATGTGGACTCTGAATGAGAAGGAATATTCAGATTCTAGGCCGGTTCCTATCTGATTTGGGATATCAACTCCTTATTGAAAACTTGATTGGGAAAAGATGGAAAGAATTAAAATTGAATGTGAAAATGGGGTGATACACCAAACTTGGTCCAGATCTATCATGATCTTCAAACCGAAATCCACAACTACACCTACTCGTGAGATTGGCTCTATCATTCACTGATCGACGTATAGGCTATCTAGAATCCATTATTAGGGTACACACCACAAACAACAAGATTCTAATAACAAACATACATTCTCTGCAAAAAGGTTTGGATATTTTACAATCTAGAGGAGGAATCCAAAAATAACTCACTTCTCCTTGTTGCATGACTGATAAGCACTTAATGCAGAATAAGACAAGGAATCAATTCAATACACAAGAACAAATGTAATCAGAAAACCTACTTTATTATCCTTCAAAAACTTGTAAATGGTTACAAAATGCAAAAAAGGAACTGAGGAACGAACATGCTCACTTAGCCCTCCTTTTCCACAACTCTGAAAAAACCTCTAAAACTGAAAATCAGTCTTGGTTATGTAGCCTCCTTAGCTAGAATCCAAAAATCCAAGACTCCTAAAAATAAGCTCCTAAAAATGCCCAACTTTAGCTATAAAATAGCTTCCCCAAATTATCTCCAAATCAAGCTCAAAACTCCCTAAAAACTAGCCAAAAATGACTCCTAATTATCCCCTAATATTGGTATTTTTAAATATATCTCTTATGATTATACCAATATATATTACAAAAGGAAATAATAAGTCCTCACTTATTGCATAACCGACCCCTCAAACCTATAATTTAGACTTAAATTTCAAAACCCAAGTCCTAAAACTATTATTAATTACATAGTATGGTCGATGTGACCAACCTAAGCAATACAAATGTGAAAAATCCAAAGCAAAGTGCTAGTTGGCATTTGGCATTTTTGAAATTCTGATTGGGAGTACACTGCACTCTTAATTGCTTTTAATTCTCCTACAATTGGACCTCACATTTTATCAAATTGGGCTTTATTCTTGATCTTTGAGCATTCTTTGATCCTTGCGATGCATTTTGAGAATGAGGAAAAACTAATTTGGAGCTTGCTAGTTGTTCAATCTGATGAACTCGCACTGTATTTATGAACTCAACCCTTGACTGTTGAAAGGGCTCTTCTTGCATCCCGACCTTGTATGAAAACTCAAGCTTTGTGTTGATATCCCTAGCTGTAAACTCAAGTCCAAACTAGAACAACTCAACACTTGGTGTTAAGGATGATAACTCAAGGGTTTTTTACTATTGAATTCGAGCTAAACGGGAAGCTCACGGGTTCCTATTGCAACTTGGACCTTGATCTCCAGCTCGTGACTGTTGTAACTCAGCTTTTGACTGAGAGATAAAAGCTCGTGATCTCAGTTTTGGCTTTTAGGCTGGAAGTTTGATGCTAACTCGGCTTGACTGGTACTTTGATTGTCATGCTCAGCTTTTGATTGAGATAAGTAACCATTTCTCTTAACTGAAACAATTCATGTTGTCGAGTATACTCCGTTTCTCTTCATAACATAGATTTTAGAGCTATTCTTGCAAACGTTTGTTGTTAACTTTCTTTCATTGCATTAAATTAGGGCTTTTCTCCTCCTTGTCCATATATATTGGAAATTGTGACTGGGAGTCCGACTGGACTACAAGAACTCTCACGGGATTTAAATTGAAAGTTCTACTTGGTATTTTATCTTTAAAGCTTGGAAAACTCAGTCTTTACCAGTAGTTGAGCCCCTGAGATCTTGACCTTGACTTGACATTATTTGGTTGGATTCGAGTCTTCTTACCTAAAAGGACATGCTGAAACTGATAGTGAACTCAGAGCTATGAACACAAGCTCAGCCCTTAGACTGTAAGAACCCCAAGATTTTAAGGACTCATGTTTTGATTGAAAGTTGAGCCTTTAGTAATGAAGACAAACTCCCTCTTTGTGGTAGTATGAGCTTTATTTCATGGCTCAATTGTATTTGTAGTGACACGAGTAGTTCTTGTTAAACATGATCTCATCATGTGACTGGCACCCAACTTGGCAAGAAACTTAGCTCATATATTGAGGAATTTGAGTGTAGCTTTGACAGTAAATGTTTCATGTAACTAAAATCTCGAGCCTTAAAATTATGGACTCGACCTTGACTGTTGAAAGATCTCTCATGGCTGGGAGATCATAGGTCCTTGAATGGAAGAGAGCTTGGCTTGATCTCATACTTAATATTTGAGATTTACCGTTGAAATCTTCCTTTCACTTACGTAGACTTAGGGCTTCTCTATTTCTATTGCTTGTTGTAGAAGTCTGACAACTATTACTTTGCTAAATCAACACATCATTAAATTATTGTCAACTGTAACCTATTTTCCTTTCGCTGCAACATGAGAAAAACTTAACTTGGATTTCTTGGTATACACCAATCCTTGTCTAGTTCAATCTTTATATTTGGCTTCAGTTATTGATTTGGATCTTGTTATGACCAAAATTACTCTATTTTAACTTTTCTATTGGCCTGTGAATTAACAATGTACTATGACTGGAAACTAGATGTGTTTGGTTGTAATATGTCATCTGGCTTTTACCTTTGTGTATCATCTTAAAATGGAAGCACTTCCATGATAAGAGCACTTATCCCTCCAAGTAAGTGGTTTGGGGTCATGTTAAGCGTCTTGATTGGGTCTTTGCATGTATCTAGATTTCCCCCTATTTTTCTTTCCTCTGCACTTGATTTTCACTTCATATCTACATTTCCTAGTATTATGGGCTAGGATCCTAAGGTTTTTGACCATAAGGTCAAAGTCAACCTTATGGGGTCAAAGTTGACCTCTATCCTGACTTGGTCAGGATCGAGCTTGATCCTAACCTAGTCAGATTTGAGCTTGACCTTGACCCCCTGTCCAGATTTTAAATTTCCTTGATTTCTGGGTGTTGAGTTTCGGGGATATTTATTTTCCTGCCTCCGGATCGGCCATTTAGGGTTTTAGAATGGTAAATCCTTAAATTTCATTTAATCTAGGTATGTTTTCTAAAGGTTAGGACCTAATTGGGATTTAATTCTCTAAGGTGGCCCCTCTAGAGGATTGTGCCCTAGTTCACTATAAAAGGAGGCCTTCCTCTCTCATTTTCTCCATCTCTCAATCAAGTTTTCATATCTCATCTCAAGCATTCAAGCAAGCCTTCAAGAATTCAAGTGTTCAACCATTCATCCCTCAAGGAGATCCATTGTTAGCCATTGAAGGATTCAATCTATTTAGAGCCCCCTTAAAGATCCATCCTTCTACATTCATCCAAGCCTCCTCATATGCAAAGATCAATTCAAGATTGGTGTTGAAGATCAAATTCCATTGATTGGAGACATCCTACATTCATTCTACATCCATTGAAGCATTCCTAGTTGTGGATTTGAGGATTCGAATCCTCTACAAGGACTTCAACATAAGCGAGGTGAATTATTTCAATTACTTTGTTTATGCATACTACATTTCAATTCAATTTCAAAGTTAATTCCTAAATTGGGGTTTGACCAAGGCAAACCCCCATACAAACAAAACCCCCATTTTCTTGTAGGTACAGGTGCACAATTTCAGGTCTGAGAGCATATTTTGATACCCTTTTCAGTGAACTTCTGGGATCTGTGAACAAAGTCAGAATTGACCTTCAAATAAAGAATCTAGCCTTTGACCTTTTATGAGGGTCAAGGACTACTTACTGTCAGAAAGATAAAAGATTTTTGGGTTTTCTTCATCTCGGCATTTCCAGTCTGAAAGAAATTGACATTTTCCAGATTTGCCCTAATTTGAGGTTAGTACTTGTATTTCAATTATTTCAGATTTCAAGCTTAATTCAACCATAGGGAAATATAGGGTTTTTCTCTCTTTCATATTCTTCGATTATGCATTAGCCTTTTGGTTAATCAAATTGGATCTCTCCTTTGGGAATTTGGATTTGGGAATAGATCTCATATTTCCCCCATACACATTTCAATCTTACATTTGAATGGGGGTGATGCCATTTTACACCTATTCATTTTGGTGAACCTGACATACTCTCTTTTCTTTTGTGGAATTAGATGCCCTATTGTGCTTTCCTTTTTATCTTATTAGTATTAGATTTTTCCTTTGTGTTAGATCTTGCATGCTAATTAGATTTCAAAAATACAAAAATATTCATGCTTTATATGTTCTTGGTTTAGTTCATTTGCATTACATTGGTTTATGAGCTTTACTACCACTAGTCCTACTTATAACATTCCAGTTGGAAGAAGTCATAGACTCATGGGTGCCTTTGATCCTGAATCTTCCTCTCCTTTCCTTAGGATCCCAGATGATAATTTAATTCTTCATGATTCCAATCCTACAATGGAGAAAAACTCTTCTCACTCATCTCATGATGAGGATGACGTTTTAAGAGTTCCTCCTAAACAAGTGCAAAAACTTTCCACTGAACTTGATAAAATGGGTAATTGGCTTATTCAAGAGAACCATAGTCAAGATTCTATTCAAGCTATAAAGGCTCTTAAGAAATTTCTCCGTGATAGTGATCAAGGTGTTAACCTCTTGCATGGTATTACTCACCTCGTGCATTCAAATGTTAAACCTTTAGCTCAAGAAGCTCAAGATTTAGGGTTGATTCCTCCTAGTGTTGAACCTCCTTCTAATCCTTTACCTAGTATTCCTACCTATACTCCTTTGGTGATTGTGACAGTTCCCTCTGTTCCTATGAGTGTTCCTCATGTGTCCCTTCCTACATCACAACCTTCATATCATCATGTTCCTTTTACTTATTCCAATCCACTTCCAACTGTAGTTCCTAGTGTTCTTCTAGTTGTGTCTTTTATTCATGCGGCTTCTTACACTTTACCTAGTGTGTCTAATGTTGCTACTCCTCCTATTTCCTCTAATGATTCAACAATCATCAGTTTGGCTCAAACTGTGTCATCCTTACAACAACAACTTGCTTCCTTAACTCAAAACAAGTTTAGTATTCCTACATGTGACATGGGAAGTCCTTTGTCTTTGGATATTATTCGTACTCTTGTTCCTCAACAAGGTGATATGCCTCGTCTTGAGAATTATAATGGAAAAGGAGATCTTGTTCATCATGTTAAAACATTCCAATTCCTTTGTAGTGATTATGCTCATGACCATAGGATTTTAGCCAAACTATTTGCTAGAACCTTTTGTGACAAGGCCTTACAATGGTATTGTTCCTTGCCTCCTTATTCTATCGATTCCTTTTCAAAACTTGCCAATGCCTTTATTCAATAATTTCAAAACAGCAGTGGCCCGCAAGTGTCTTTGATTGATTTGATGCATTGTAAACAAAGTGCTAAAGAAAAATAAACTAAATTTATTGGTAGATTTAAGCATTTGCATGCTTAGATTTCCTATCTTGTTCCTGATATTGATATTCAACGTATGTTTATTTCAAATTTGCAAAAGGATATTAGAGAGAAGATTCTGCTTATTGAATTTACCTCTTTTCAACAACTTTGTGCAGCACTTCATCATTATCAATTACAAGTGAGTCAATTTGAGAGCAACACTCCAATGGCTCCTATTTTAGTTGATAAGAGTGATGCTGCTCCTAATCCAAACAAGTTTAAAAAATTCAACAACTATGTTAAGATAAACAAACAAGCGAATGCAGTTGCTGATCAAGTTGTTGTTGCATCTCACAATGCCACTTCTGCATCCACTGCTTTTTGATTAAATCGTACGTTTACTCCTCTGTCTAAATCTTTACATGCTATTATGAATAGGTTGTTAACTACTAATATGATTACTTTACCTCTTATTCGACCTCTTTTACCTGCTATGATTGCATCTAAATCTTTTGATCAAAATGTTTTTTGTCAATATCACCGTCAGAATGGTCATGATACTGAGAAGTGTTATTCTTTAAAACATAAGGTTCAAGACTTAATTGATTCTAATGCCTTATCTGTTGATAATCTTGATGGTAGTGGGAACAAATCTATCTCTCCTCCTAATCAAAACCTTCAAATCTATATGAATCATTTACCTATGCATGATACTAATACCATTGCTCAGCCATCTGCTATGGAAATTGTGTATGATTCAAAGATGGATGATCTCAATCATGTTGTTAATCAAGTGGAGCATGTTGGTCAATCTATATCTCCATCTCAACATCAACCTCAGATTCAAACTCAAGTTCAATCTCAACCTCGACCAAAACCTAAACCTAAATCGAAAACTCAACCTAAACCTCAACAACAACTTAAGAATAAAAGACCTCGGGAACTTTTGATTACCTTTGATGACTCTGAGACTATTAAAGCTCCTGATGGTCCCCTTTACATCTCTGCTAGGATTTCTAAGATACCTACTCATGGTTGTCTTGCTGATCCTACATCCTTAGTCAATGTTACTACTGAAGAAAATCTTTTTATGAAAATATTACAACGCGATTCTTATGATACATTGGATGTGTGGATTCAAACTTGTAATGGTTTTCTTTATCCATCATTTGGTTCTATTACTTTACCAGTTGAAATTTGTGGAAAAATTGTGAACACTACCTTTGTTGTGGTTCCTACTTCTGATCAATTTCAAGTTAAGCTAGATTTTCCTTGGTTGACTACCATGCATGTTGTTGCTTCACCTATCCATAAGTGTCTTAAGTTCATTCATGATGATGAAGTGAAGATGATTAATCATATAGTCTATATCAACCTTCTAGGCCTAGAGATTGCGTTGCTCTTGATTTATTTTGGCCTTCATTACCTAATTCATGTCCTCCTCGACCTGATAATCTTTTTCAATCATATCAAACTTATAAACATCGTAAGATTCTTGAATTAAGTCTACCTCCTATTGATTTTAATCATGGTCTTTTACCTACACCTTCTATACCTCCTTTAACTATCGCTTCTAGTTCTCTTAATCAAGTTCCTTCTATTGAACCTATCAAAGATCTTGTGATTGTTTCTCCTATTGTTAATAATCCTATTGATCTTCCTAAAGAACCTATGAAGGATCCTATGATTGTTCCTCCTAGTTCTCAACCTATTTCAAATAAATCAAAATGTAACCGATCTGCTAATGAACATCATAAGAAGCATCGTGCTCATGCTAAAGCTCGTAATTCTATTCTTCAAAGATCTCTACTTTCTTTGGATAAACCTATGCATGATGTGTTAGAAGAAGTTGTTACTAATAATGATGTTAAGATGCATGATTATGATGATTCTATTTGTATCTTAGATCCTATTTTGATTAATTTGGATGAAGAAGATACTCTTGATGATACTGATGATGTTAATGATGAATATGAGACTATTGACATTGACATTGATTTACCTAATATGCTTTCATCACAATTAACTCTTACACCTACTGTTGAACATTGTGATTCTCAAGAGAATCCTTGTTTCAAACTAGCTATCATTCCTACTGTGTTGGATATAGTCCCTCTTGCGAGTTATCCACCTTCCCTAAATGATATACAATGAGATGGGGGGAGTAGGTGACACACTTGATCGGCTTGTCCTTTGTGGTAGCTTTGTTGTGTATTTGCATGTTGTACTATGTTTCTCTCATAATGTGTTTGCTAAATGTTGTTAGATTCTTTTATACGATCCTTGTTACTTAGTTGGTGCAAGGTGATGAAGGAATCGAAACTATTGTTCAAATTCCTCTATATGTATCTCTATTCTTCTATGCGTTGTTCAATGTTATGTCGTAATTGGCTATTGTTCGTAAATGTTTCCTTGTGTAATCTACTTGGATTCGAGATATGGTAGCACTAATTCTTTTTGGTCTCCATGTCATGGTCCGAAAAGATTCTCCTTCGTATATCTTGTGTGATCTTTCCTCATTAGTAATTGTAGTTCTACTTTCTTTGGGGAATGATGTCAACTCATTTGCAATAATATCATATATATATATATTATCTTTTGATCATACTGACCCCACGGTAGGTAGATCCCTTATGTGTTCTCTATATGTTTCTGTGATATTTCCCTTGATTTGTCTTCATCTGGAGGCATCTCGACGAGTAGCCACATTCACTAGGTGGTTCAATTCCATCTTTCCAGTTGAGTCATTTTCTTGTGTGGTTCACAATAGGACATAAGTTCTCATTGGGTGAGGTAATCACACCCTTTCTTTATCTCTCTAGAGATGTCTCTCTTATTGTGATCTAGGAGTCGACGAAGACTTGAGTCCCTGGGGGCTTAAGGTTTCTCCTTGTCCATTGGATTACGATAAGATTATATTTTCATTCTGATCTCCTTTTCCAAGAGTTTGCATCGAGTCCATACTCTTGCTAAAGTGGGGGCTTAATGTATCGTCTTAAAATGGAAGCACTTCCATGATAAGAGCATTTAGCCCTCCGAGTAAGTGGTCAAGGGTCATGTTAAGTGTCTTGAATGGGTCTTTGCATGTATCTAGCTTTTCCCCCTATTTTGCTTTCCTATGCACCTGATTTTCACTCCATATCTGCATTTCCTAGCATTCTGGGCTAGGATCTTGAGGTTTTTGACCATAAGGTCAAAGTCAACCTCTATCCTAACCTGGTCAGGATCAACCTCGATCCCGACCTAGTCAGATTCAAGCTTGACCTTGACCCCCTGTCCAACTTTCAAATTTCCTTGATTTTCGGGTGTCGAGTTTTGGGGATATTTTGTTTTTCGCCTCTGGATTGGCCATTTTGGGTTTCAGAATGGTAAATCCTTAAATTGTATTTAATCTAGGTATGTTTTCTAAATGTTAGGACCTAAATGAGATTTAATTCTCTAAGGTGGCCCCTCTAGAGGATTGTGCCCTAGTTCACTATAAAAGGAGGCCTTCCTCTCTCATTTTCTCCATCTCTCAATCAAGTTTTCATATCTCATCTCAAGCATTCAAGCAAGCCTTCAAGCATTCAAGTGTTCAACCATTCATCCCTCAAGGAGATCCATTGTTAGCCATTGAAAGATTCAATCTCTTTGGAGCCCCCTTGAAGATCCATCCTTCTACATTCATCCAAGCCTCCTCAAATGCAAAGATCAATTCAAGATTGATGTTGAAGATCAAATGTCATTGATTGGAGACATCTTACATTCATTCTACATCCATTGAAGCATTCCTACTTGTGGATTTGAGGATTTGAACCCTCTACAAGGACTTCAACATAAGAGAGGTGAATTGTTTCAATTACTTTGTTTATGCATATTACATTTCAATTCAATTTCAAGGTTAATTCCTAAATTGGGGTTTGACCGGGGCAAACCCCCCATACAAACAAAACCCCCATTTTCTTGCAGGTACAAGTGCACAATTTTGAGTCTAAGAGCATATTTGGATACCCTTTTCGACAAAATTTTGGGATCCGTGAACAAAGTCAGAATCGTCCTTCAAATAAAGAATCTAGCCTTTGACCTTTTATGAGGGTTAAGGACTACCTGTTGTCAGAAAGATAAAAGATTTTTGGGTTTTATTCGTCTCAACATTTTTAGTCTGAAATAGGTTGTAGAACTACCTGAAAGTACACACAGACATCAAAAATTGGCATTTTATAAATTTGCCCTAATTTGAGGTTATTACTTGTATTTCAATTATTTTAGATTTCAAGCATAATTCAACCATAGGGATCTTTCATATTCTTCGATTGTGCATTAGCCTTTTGGTTGATCAAATTGGATCTGTCCTTTGGGAATTTGGATTTGGGAATAGATCTCATATTTCCCCCATACACATTTCAATCTTACATTTGAACAGGGGTGACACCATTTTACACCTATTCACTTTGTCATTGTTATTTGACCATATTAATAGCAATCACCATATTTGAGCTTTCCTTGATCTTGTTGAAGCTGTGATCTTGCAATATTCTCTTGATTTTGTGGATATCCTTGACTAGTTATAAAGCAAGCTTGTCTCTACATGCCACCTGGACTTATTTGCTAGAATAAGCTGACAGTGACCAACATACTTGATTAATCTGCCATGGTTTGAACTTTGCAATATTTTCTGAAAACTTTATATGTCTTGTATTACTTGTAGTATTTCAACACTGTCACCTTGTAGCATCTTTTCACTATGAACAAAGCATGGTTGTCCCTTTTCTGGCTCAATATACATAAGCTGTATCAATTAAGTGCATTGACAGTAAGCACCAAAATGCATGATTGCATACATTTAATAACTTTGTTGTAGATCCATGATCCAGATATGACAAGACTTATAGCACATATTTTTACTTTCAGCCATGAAATCTATTTATGGGGTTTGAGCACGGGCTTGCACGACACCCATAAACAGATCTCTATGACCTTGAACTTCACCTATTTAACATATGAACAACAACACACTGTATCTTCTTTTATATCTTGATTGTGATATGAAAGCTACTCCATTCTGAACAATACACCACTTTGATCAACTTTAAAACAACATTAAAAAAAAGTACAATAGGTTAGTGAACATGACCAAATAGTCAAATTTGTGCAATAATTGGTCAACTATCATGCTCACTAACCTAATGTAATCCTGCTATCATGAAAAAGGTTTCTCAACTTTAAAACTAAGCCCCTTTGATTCAGACATCTGGTTTTTAATGAAAACATGCATAATAATGGCCACTAATAGTAAAAGGTTTCATAGAATTATGTCCCTTTAATACTATTTCTCTATTTTTCACTTTATGTGTATGCACACTTTGTTATTGCATTGAATACCAAATAGATAGAGGTGCAACTTTGAAAGATCTTGATTGTTGTAAGATGTTTTCGTTCTTCTGCATTGCTTAGATCCAATTAGATCTAACACACTTTTAACCATGATGCAAGATGAAACCCCAAAAGACCTAGAACCTGACATATGAAGACTCATACAGAGGACCGGATGACTTGGACGAGACATGACAACTAGCTCCTGATATGCAAATGACACTTCAAGGCAATGCAAATGACCTACTCATACCTCTATCACTTCTTTCTATTCTGCCCTAGGTTCTCTATTTATTGACAAGAAATATGAAGTATGAAAGAACATTTGTAAATTAAATTCATTTTATATGCACAATGTAATGATCAGTTATGAATTTGAATATTTGAAATGTGATCAATACTTAGAGTACAATAGAAATTTGATATTGAATGCAATAACAAAAAGCTAATTTACATCACTTGAAAAATAGTGTTAAATAGAAGTACCTCTATGCACCCTTTTCCTATTTGTGTCTATTATTTTGCATGTTCAAAAATAGAGTAACAATCTTGGTGACTTTTGTTGGATTTCTGCCTACTTGACATTAACTCAGACCTTATCATTGGGCAACAGAGTCAGAAAATTGGAACATGCATGAATGCAACCTTATTGAAATGAAAATACACCTAAACCTAGACTCATGCAACCTAAAACCTAATGCTGGACTACACTCATTGAAATGAAACCTAAACTAACCTTATTTAACTAGCTTGAAGCCTACTTAAACAAAACCATTCATTGATTGTGAAAAATAACTTCCCATCCTTTTCAACTCACAAAATTTAACATGCTTCTTAATAATCTTCATGAGATGAACATTTGAGATATATTTGATCATTTGCTTGATAAGGATTTGACCGATAAAGATCTTACTTGATCTAGCTGATTGTAATCACCATCATTTTGAAGAAAATCAGCAATCAACAACATTTTGTGAAGATCCAAAAGGACTTTACTTACTTGATTGTACGGGACATCACGCTGTATGAATTCCTTCTCAGCTTCACCTTTTGATAGAACACCATGCAAAGGCACTGGCACAACTTGTTCTTCTTTGCTAGCCTCCATCCTAGCCAAATGCCTGATAGGACATCCATGAGTGAGAGTGAACTTGGAGCTCCCCTTGATAGACTTAGGCTCCTAAGAAATCACTTTAGTCTGATAAGCTTCCTCTTTATGCTGGGTGGAAATAATCTCCTGTAGCTTGTAGGTGCTTTCTGTAAATGTGGGCTTGTCATCAAGATGCAAGCAAAATTTCTCCATCTCATCCCAAAAAAGATCATCTTCTTCATCTTCCTTACTCTTTTGTAGGAGAAGCATTTTCCTGTCAGCACAATTATCCTGATTTGCTAAAATCTTCCTTGTCTTGCTTTGTTCAAAAAGATCCTCCTTTAGCTTATCAGCAACCTTCTTTTCAATGCTCTCTTTTTCTTGTTCCAGCTGAAGACACTTTTCAATCTAAAGTTGATAGCCCTTCTTATACCTTTCAGCCATATAAGCCACGATCCTTATCTTCTTTTCCTGATCCTGAAACTCTTTCTCATGAAACTCCTCATGAGCTCTTAAATCTCTTTGCACCTCTTCTTGAAATTTATCATGAAATTCTTGATGAGTTTTTAATTTTTTTTCTTTCTCTAACTGAAATTCAAGGCCTCTATTAAACATGACAACTATCAGCTCTTGTTTTTGTTGAAGCTCCTTTTCATAAGCATCCTTCTAAGCTTCCAACTCTCCTTGATGAACCTTCTTTTGTGCTTCCAATCCTCCTACAAGCTTGGCCTCATTCTTAGCCTCATTGATCTTGTACCGCTTCACTAAATATCTCTTATAATCTTGATCCTACTGAGCTAGTAGTTCTTGTTGTTGGATATGGGCTTGATAGAAAAGCCACTCTTGCAACCTCTTCATGTGCTCAATCTGCATAAGAAAATCCTACATCATACTCGTAGTATCTCTATTCTATATATCATTATCATTTGCAGAATAATAAAAAGACTGAGCTGATGTAGGCTCATTGAATTCATTTTGAAATTGCTGACTTTGATAGGACTGAAAATGTTTCTGTTGAAGTGAATTCTCTTGAAATGATGAAAAACTTGGAAACTACCATCTAGGTAAGCATATCCTCCTTGAAAACTTGACATCTTTATTCATCTGAAAGGATAGAAATTAGAATATTTAGCAATTTGAAACATACCAGCTCTTCTCCTTTCGAAACAGTTGACTTTCCTTCACGGATCCACTAGATATGCGAAATATGACTTCTTTTAGGTCTGAATCTTGGCACACTTGAACCAGCAAGTAATACAATGTAATTCGACCAGTTCGTTGAAGAACGGGTCCCACCGGATATGCCAAAAACTATTTAGGTTTAGAATTGTCACCCTAACTCAGGCATTAGGGCTCTTTGACATTTCCATCCTAACAATAGAAACCTTCTCGAGCTGTAGGTGGACTCTAAATGAGAAGGAATCTTTGAATTCTAGGCTGGTTCCTATCTGATTTGGGATATCACCTCCTGATTGAAAACTTGATTGGGAAAAGGGAAAAAAAATTAAAATTGAATTTGAAAATGGGGTGATATACAAAATTTGCTCTAGATCTATCAGGATCTTCAAATCGACATCCACAACTACACCTACTCGTGAGATTGGCTCTATCATTCATTGATCGATGTATAAGCTATCTAGAATCCATTATTAGGGTACACACCAAGAACAACAAGAATTTGATAACAAACATACATTGTCTGCAAAAAGGTCTAGATATTTTGCAACCTGGAGGAGGAATCAAAAAATAACTCACTTCTCCTTGTTGCAGGATTGATAAACACTTAATGCAAAAAGAAGACAAGGAATCAATTCAATACACAAGAAAAAATGTAATAAAAAAACCTTCTTTATTATCCTTCAAAAACATGTAAATGGTTACAAAATGCAAAAAAGGAACCGAGGAACGAACATGCTCACTCAGCCCTCCTTTTCCACAACTCTGAAAAACCTCTAAAACTGAAAAATTAGTCTTGGTTATGTGGCCTCCTAAGCTGGAATCTAAAAATCCAAGACTCCTAAAAATGCCCAACTTTAGCTATAAAACAGCTTCCCCAAATTATCTCCAAATCAAGCTCAAAACTCCCTAAAAACTAGCCAAAAATGACTCCTAATTATCCCCTAATATTGGTATTTTTAAATATATCTCTTATGATTATACCAATATATATTACAAAAGGAAATAATAAGTCCTCACTCATTACATAACTGATCCCTCAAACCTATAATTTATACTTAAATTTCAAAACCCAAGCCCTAAAACTATTATTAATTACATAGTATGGTCGATGTGACCAACCTAAGAAATACAAATGTGAAAAATCCCAAGCAAAGTGTCAGTTGGCATTTGGCATTTTTGAAATTCTGACTGGGAGTACACTGCAGTCTTAATGACTTTTAATTCTCCTACAATCGAACCTCACATTTTATCAAATTGAGAATTATTCTTGATCTTTGAGCATTCTTTGATCCTTGAGATACATTTTGAGAATGGGGAAAAACTGATCTGGAGCTTGCTGGTTGTTCAATCTGATGAACTCACACTGTATTTATGAATGCAACCCTTGACTATTGAAAGGGCTCTTCTTGCATCTCGACCTTGTATGAAAACTCGGGCTTTGTGTTGATATCCCTAGCTGTAAACTCGGGTCCAAACTGGAACAAGCTAGCACTTGGTCTTAAGGTTGATAACTCACAATTTTTTACTATTGAATTCGAGCTAAACAAGAAGCTCACAGGTTCTTACTACAACCTGGCCCTTGATCTCCAATGCATGACTGTTGGAACTCGACTTTTGACTGAGAGCTAAAAACTCATGATCTCAACTTTGGCTTTTAGGATGGAAGTTTGATGCTAACTTGGCTTGAATAGTACTTTGGTTGTCATGCTCGGCTTTTGATTGAGATAAGTAACCACTACTCTTAACTGAAATGATTTATGTTATCGAGTATACTTTGTTTCTCTTCATAGCATAGATTTTAGAGCTATTCTTGCAAACGTTTGTTGTTAGCTTTCTTTCATTGTATTAAATTAGGGCTTTTCTCCTCCTTGTCTATATATGTTGGAAATTGTGATTGGGAGTCTGAATGGACTACAAGAACTCTCATGAGATTTAAATTGAAAGTTCTACCTGGTATTTTATCTTTAAAGCTTGGAAAACTCGATCTTTACCAATAGTTGAGCCCCTGAGATCTTGACCTTGACTTGACATTGTTTGGTTGGATTCAAGCCTTTTTACCTCAAAGCACAGGCTCAAACTAATAGTGAACTCAGAGCTATGAACATGATTTCGGCCCTTAGACTGTAAGAACCCCATATTTGATTGGAAGGACTTAGGTTTTGATTGAAAGCTGAGCCTTTAATAATGAAGATGAACTCCCCTCTTTATGGCATCATGAGTTTTATTTCATGGCTTGACTATATTTGGTGTTACACGAGTAGTTCTTGTTAAACATGAGCTCATACTGATGATCTCATCATTGTGACTGGCACCTAGCTTGGCAAGAAACTTAGCTCGTATATTAAGGCAATTGAGTGCAACTCTGACCATAAATGTTTCATGTAACTAAAAGCTCGAGCCTTAACATTATGGACTCGGCCTTGACTGTTTAAAGATCTCTCAAGGCTGGGAGATCATAGGTCCCTAAATGAAAGAGAGCTCGGCCTGATCTCATACTTAATCTTTGAGATTTACCATTGAAATCTTCCTTTCACTTGCGTAGACTTAGGGCATCTCTATTTCTATTGCTTGTTGTAGAAGTGTGACAACTATTACTTTGCTGAATCAACACATCATTAAATTATTGTCAACTGTAACCTATTTTCCTTTGGCTGCAACATGAGAAAAACTTAACTTGGATTTCTTTGTATACACCAATCCTTGTCTAGCTCGATCTTTATATTTGGATTCAACTATCGATTTGGGTCGTGTTGTGACCAAAATTATTCTATTTTAAATTTTCTATTGGGTTGTGAATTAACAATGTATTATGACTGGAAACTAGATGTGTTCGGCTGTAATATGTCATCTAGCTTTTACCTTAGTCACTGTTATTTGACCATATTAATAGCAATCACCATATTTGAGCTTTACTTGATCTTGCTGAAGTTGTGATCTTACAATATTCTCTTGATTTTGTAAATATGCTTGACTGGTTATAAAGCAAGCTTGTCTCTACATGCCGCCTGGACTTGTTTGCTAGAATAAGCTAACAATGACCAACATACATGATTAATCTACCATGGCCTAAGCTTTGCAATGTTTTCTAAAAACTTTATATATCTTGTATCACCTGTAGCATTTCAGCACTGTTACCTTGTAGCATCTTTTCACTATGAACAAAGCATGGTTGTCCCTTTTCTGGCTCAATATACACAAGCTGTATGAATTAAGTGCATTGAGAGTATGCACCAAAATGCATGATTGCATAAATTTAATAACTCTATTGTAGATCAATGATCTAGATATGAAAAGACTTATAGCACACATTTTTACTTTCAACAATGAAATCTATTCATGGGTTTCGAGCATGGGCTTGTGATAGCCATACATAGATCTCTGTGACCTTGAAATTGATATTTTGGCACCTATTCAGCATATGAACAACAACACACTGTATCCTCTTTTATATCTTGACTGTGATATGAAAGCCAATCCACGCTGATCAACTTTAAAACAACATCAAAACAAGTACATTAGCTTAGTGAACATGACCAAATGGTCAAATTTGTGCAATAATCAATCAACTATCATGCTCACTAACCCAATGTAATCCTGCTATCCTAAAAAAGGTTTCTTAGCTTTAAAACTAAGTCCCTTTGATTCAAACATCTAGTTTTTAATGAAAATATGCATAATAATGGCCACTAATAGTAAAAGGTTTCATAGAATTACGTACCTTTAATACTATTTCTCTATTTTTCACTTTATGTGTATGCACACTTTGTTATTGCATTGAATACCAGATAGATATAGGTGCATCTTTGAAAGATCTTGATTGTTGTGTGATGTTTTCGTTCTTCTACATTGCTTAGATCCAATTGGATCTAACACACTTTTAACCATGATGCAAGATGAAACCCCAAAAGACCTAGAACCTGACATATGAAGACTCAGACAGAGGACCAGAGGACTTGGATGAGACATGACAACCAGCTCCTGATATGCAGACAACACTTCAAGGCAATGCAAAGGACCTACTCATACCTCTATCACTTCTTTCTATTCTGCCCTTGGTACTCTATTTATTAACAAGAAATATGAATTATGAAAGAACATGTGTAAATTACATTCATTTTGTATGCACAATGTAAGGATCAGTTATGTATTTGAATATTTGAAATGTGATCAATACTTAGAGTACAATAGGAATTTGATATTGAATGCAATAACAAAAAGTTAATTTACATCACTTGAAAAACAATGTTAAATAGAAGTACCTCTATGCACCCTTTTCCTATTTGTGTCTATTATTCTGCATGTAGAAAAATAGGGTAACAGTTACATTGCAAGGAGATTTCACATAGATCAATACCTAAAATAAATAAATAATATAAAAAATAATAACACGCATCCAAGCATGTCACTATTGATAAACAAATACTTTCTAGGATGAATAAGCACTTGACAATACTTAATTTTTTTAAGAATTAACACACTTAATGACATAAAGTTTGTGGACAATTTAATTATTCAAATTTACACTCCTGCATCCATGGTTACATTAATCTAAATTAATTTTGATACACAAATATTTTATTAAATTAATCTTAGTAAAACATTAGTTTCCTACTCACATTTTTGTGTGTTTTTGTCCATACACATACATACATGCATATACATTCATACACATGCATACATTATGCATTCATGTGTACATATATATGCATACATGCAACCATACACATGCATACATACATGGATCTATGTATTCATGAATGCATGAATACATACATGGATCTACACATAACAAGCATATAACCATGCATGAATTGAAACACACATACATGTATGGATGTAAACATCATTAATGCATGTATCAATGTATCAATGTATGGATGTATATATGGATGCAAACATCATTAATGCATGTATATATGCGTATGTATGGATGCATGCATACATTCATAGATGTATGGCTACATGGACGTATCCATGCATCCATGTATGCATAGATGAATGCATACATACATAGATGCATGGACACATTGTATGCAAGAATGCATACATGGATGTACATACATCCATGCATCCATGTATGTATTCATTCACCCATACATACATGTATGTATAGATGCATATATCATGTATGCATCCATAGATATATGCAAGAATCTATGGATGCATACATCTTGGATGCAATCAAATCCATGTATGTATGCATAAATAACATTCATGGATGTATATTATGCATGCATCCATACATGCATGGATGTATATAGATGCATGCATATTGTATATAAAGATGGATGCATATATATTATGCATCAACAAATACATACATTGTCTTGATGCATGCATCCATACATTCATGCATACGTCCATGCAAGCATGAATCTATGAATGGATGCATACACATTAATGCATGTATGAATACATCCCATGTGGGCAATACCAATATATTAATGCACGTATATGCATGTATATTTACATGCATGGATGCAGTATGTTTACATGGATGGATGCATCAATGCATGAATACATCCCATGTATGTATGGATGTATAATGTATATATACATACATGGATGTACGCATACATGCATCCCATTCATGGATGCATTTACATCCATGTATATATTATGCATGAACACATACATGCATTGGACGGATGCATGCATGATGCATGCATCCATACATTCATGTATGCATCCATGCATGCACACATACATGTAAAAATGCATGCATGGATGTAGTCATGCACAATGTATAGATGGATGCATGCATGGTTGTACACATGTATGAATATATAAATAATATAAAAAATAATAACATGCATCCAAGCATGTCACTATTGATAAACAAATACTTTCTAGGATGAATAAGCACTTGATAGTACTTAATTTTTTTAAGAATTAACACACTTAATGACATAAAGTTTGTAGACAATTTAATTATTCAAATTTACACTCCTGCATCCATGGTTACATTAATCTAAATTAATTTTGATACACAAATATTTTATTAAATTAATCTTAATAAAATATTAGTTTCCTACTCACATTTTTGTGTGTTTTTGTCCATACACATGCATACATGCATATACATTCATACACATGCATACACATGCATACATTATGCATTCATGTGTACATACATATGCATACATGCAACCATACACATGCATACATACATGGATCTATGTATTCATGAATGCATGAATACATACATGGATCTACACATAACAAGCATATAACCATGCATGAATTGAAACACACATACATGTATGGATGTAAACATCATTAATGCGTGTATCAATGTATGGATGTATATATGGATGCAAACATCATTAATGCATGTATATATGTGTATGTATGGATGCATGCATACATTCATAGATGCATGGCTACATGGACGTATCCATGCATCCATGTATGCATAGATGAATGCATACATACATAGATGCATGGACACATTGTATGCATGAATGCATACATGGATGTACATACATCCATGCATCCATGTATGTATTCATTCACCCATACATACATGTATGTATACATGCATATATCATGTATGCATCCATAGATGTATGCAAGAATCTATGGATGCATACATCTTGGATGCAATCAAATCCATGTATGTATGCATAAATAACATTCATGGATGTATATTATGCATGCATCCATACATGCATGGATGTATATAGATGCATGCATATTGTATATAAAGATGGATACATATATATTATGCATCAACAAATACATACATTGTCTTGATGCATGCATCCATACATTCATGCATACGTCCATGCAAGCATGAATCTATGGATGGATGCATACACATTAATGCATGTATGAATACATCCCATGTGGGCAATACCAATATATTAATGCACGTATATGCATGTATATTTACATGCATGGATGCATGGATGCATGAATACATCCCATGTATGTATGGATGTATAATGTATATATACATACATGGATGTACGCATACATGCATCCCATTCATGGATGCATTTACATCCATGTATATATTATGCATCAACACATACATACATTGGACGGATGCATGCATGATGCATGCATCCATACATTCATGTATGCATCCATGCATGCACACATACATGTAAAAATGCATGCATGGATGTAGTCATGCACAATGTATAGATGGATACATGCATGGTTGTACACATGTATGAATATATGGATGGATGTATCCATGGGTGTATTAATGCATGGATGCATCCCATGCAAGAAGACATCTAATGTATGCATGAAATACATGGAATTGTACATACATGCATCCATGTGTGTATACATGGATATGGATGCATGCATGATGCACAAGGATACATGGATGGAGCCATGTATGATAGTATGCATGCATGCATACATACACCATACATGCATGTATACATCATCCATATATCCATAAACACATACATCATATATGTATGCATACATACATTATCCATACATCCATAGACACATACATCATATATGCATGCATACATGCACCATACATGGATGTATACATCATCCATATATCCATAGAGACATACATACATCATATATGTATGCATAAATATATTATCGATACATCCATAGACACATACATCATATATGTATGCATACATACATTATCCATACATCCATAGACACATACATCATATATGCATGCATACATACACCAGACATGCATGTATACATCATCCATATATCCATAGACACATACATACATCATATATGTATGCATACATACATTATCCATACATCCATAGACGCATACATCATATATGTATGCATACATACATTATCCATACATCCATAGACACATGCATACATCATATATGTATACATGCATCCATGCACACTCCATACATCATACATGCATGTATACATCATCCATATATCCATAGACACATACATACATCATATATGTATGCATACATACATTATCCATACATCCATAGACACATACATCATATATGTATGCATACATACATTATCCATACATCCATAGACACATGCATACATCATATATGTATACATGCATCCATGCATATTCCATACATAAATAAAACCCATAAATAGATCCACATACATGCACACACCATACATGCACGCATAATACATATAACATATATACACATGCATGCACCCATGCACACACCATACGTGCATGCATACATACATCATCCACACATACATAGATCCATACATGCATCCACAATACATATAACATACATCCATAATACATACATACATTTATAATACATACATATGCAAGCATGTTCCATGCATGGCTGAGAGAGTACTATCAATTCATATTACTTCAATATTAATAAATCATATTAAAATCAACATCAATTCAGAATACTAATTAATATTAACAAATCATTCCATAATCATTAATCTATCCTTAAATTTATTTCAACTCTACTACAAATCACAACTCTTACATTTATTTCAAATCTACAACTCATATATAATTGTATTTAAAAACAATTGCTATTTTATAAATTAAATAATAATTAGAAAATTTCAAACTAAACAATCAAAACAATTTTTTAATTTCATTAACCAGAATCTTTCTTCAAATATTTACAAGATTTTGACAGAAACAAGGTTAAGATATTATGTAAATGCGTTTCAACTACTTAAAAAATATGAAATCCAAACTTTTAACTATAAAAATGTAATATTTCAAATCTCGTCAACATATTACTGTTTACCATAATATTTGAAAATATTTAAGTGATTCACACCAAACTCAAAATGATTACAAATTAAGTAAATCAACCATCTCCTAGCTCTCCTTACATTAGGATCTGTCAAATCCTGGAGTTGAAACAAAAGTAAACTTTCTGAAGGAAAAAATCAATTATCTCCTAGCTCTCCTTACATTAAGATCTGTCACAACTAAAAATAAATTAATCCCTGTATTGTGCTCTCTAAAATGTGAATAAAATCTTGTACAAATCATTGCAGTCTTTCTGTATTAAAAAAAAATACTAAGGAATAGAACAAATAATGTTTCTGTCTAATAGATACTAATGCCAGAACAGTACAAATTTCCTATAAGTGCACCTCCATTAAGTTTCTGTTAAGGCCACCTCCATCAGGGGTTTTTATTAAGCGCAACTTCCATTCGCTGTATATAGTAATTGTTCTGGATTCATTTGGGCATGAGATTATATGATCCATACTTCCAATTTAATGTGAAATTAAGATGGGAATATACTACAGAGGTACATAACAATATATTGCATAATTCTATTTGCCAACGCCATTTGTGACAACATCCCATTCCATTCGTTATATCTGTAAACTAAAACAACACATGTCATTCCAAATAAAACATGATAGCCAAACTCCATTATGAATATGGAAGAAACTTCTCATTAAAGAAACATAAAAAACATACAAAAAGCTGCAATTAATAGGAATACTAAACTATAGTCTGATAGAATCTTCTTTTATAGTTTTTGGGGTTTTGAGTAAGCGATATATTTGTGGACTTGAGAATCTTTGTGATTATAAAAAATAGGGAAAAAAGATCCAAACACAATGGTTAAACAAAATTGCTGAAACAATTTGACTTTAAACAACCCTAAGAATATCATAGATCTTTAACAAACCCAACAATCTAAGATAACAATAAAATATCACCAATGTTTTGAATAACTTACTATACCTTTGTTGTAGGGGTGGTATTTTGTTTCTTTTCCTTGACCAGGTCTTTGATCTGCTCGATAGGGGATTCGATATGAATCTCTACCTCTTTTCCAGTAAGGGTTTTCTAAGTTCCATTGGAGCCAGAGCCAAAGCCTGAACAAGCGAAACATGGTTAGCTATCAGATAATTGAGAAATTCAGAAAAATCCAACAAAACTAGATAAATTAACTCTGGCTTAAAGAATAGCATCAACCCTACACAACCAATTACAGAAGAAACCCTTACCAACAAAACCCCTCAACCATATTAGTGAAAACAAAATCAAACAAAATGGAAAACCTCAAGCAAGAAGGATTAAAACCAAACCTAAAATACCCTTCTGAGACTTTATGTAGCGGACAATTCCTATCCTAGCTAGAATAGGATAGGTGAAGCAAGTAATGCAACCATGTAGTAGTCCTCAGGTGGCTGGTTAGTAGATGCAACCATGTAGAAAAATCCAAGGAGGATTACATTCCCACATAGAGTGAGATCCCTCAACTTCATTCGGTGACCCTGAATCCTGAAATTCGAGGAGGATTACATTCCCACATTTGATATGCGGAGTAAAATTTAATAGACCACAATTCATAAGAGATTGGATACAAAGTAACCACATGCCTAAAAATTTTAATAGGTATGATTTACACTCAGATTTGCGACTACAAACGAGATCTGACCTTGATTCACTGTCAATGAACAGCCATTTGGGCCTCATCCATTAATTTACCATTGTCAGGGCTTCTCCTCAAGAAGAAAAGTCAAAACATATGCACAGCTAGAATGGGCTGTCGCTCTCCTTCAAATGCATCTGCTATCACAAAATAAAAAATCGATTAAGTCATAGTCAAATTAAAATATATTAAGTCATGGTAATTACTGGCGTATGATAAAACTGTCATCACCTATTGCAGCCGCAGGTGAATAATACCCTACCAACATTTTATACATTCCAACCATTGAACTTACAAGCTACTTCATGCGATTAGAGGAATCGAACAGGGATGGAAATAAACACAAATTAAGCATAGTGATGGAAATAAACACAAATTAAGCATAGTGTTGGAAAAAAACACAAATTAAAAGTAGCATAAAAAGTGAAAACCCTAATAACAATGTACCTGTGCTTACAAATCAAAATAAACGCAAATTCTATGTAGAAGAAACAACATAAATTTGAAACCCTAATAACAATTAAAGACATGGCCAAAACACAAATTAAATGGAGAAGAAAAACTGACCAAACCACTGGACCATTGCAGAGAGATTTCCTGATGCTCATTGCCACAGCCAGAGCCGAAATACCCTGCCAAATCCTTAAAGCCTAGAAAAGAGAAAAACCTCAGATTTTCGTATGTACAATCACTCCATGAATACAGAAACCTAAAGCCCACAATATATTATATAGAGGAGAGGAAAACAGTCGTCTGTGGGGAAAAAATTAGGCAAGAAAGCTGAACGGTCTTCTTTGGGAAAAAAACACAAGAAAGCTTAACGGTCTTCTTTGAAATAAGCTTAACAAAAAGATTAGCGCCCAAGAAATGAGTTATTTGATAAAAACTTAACGTTCTTCTCTGAAAAAAAAAGCTTATTTCCAAAATCAAATGGCCATATTTATAGAGGGCGTAAATGACTGGAACATTCTGAACAGTCAATTTTCATTTTGCATTTTTATCCGATAGGCTTTTTAGCGTGAGCGTCACCCACCAGAAGTAAGAGTTCTCACGCCTGGAAACATTGTCTGTGAAAAACTTCTGACAAAAAATCCCAGAATTCCGATGGTGGAGGACAGTTGTATAGCGCGACACTTGGCAGTCAAATTTTAGTTAAAATGCAACATAATATGTATTTGTGTTTGTAATGTTTGCACAGCTGCCGAAAAAAGCTTATTTACCCGTGGGCGACAAGAAAGGAAGGGTTGAACACTTTTCATTGCATAACGAAATTTCCTTTCAAGCAAAAAGAGAAAACAACATAGAAAAAGAGATATTACTGGGAATGGTATATTGGAAGTTTAAAATATTTAAATTTCTCGTGTAAAAATTTGAAGAATAAATTCATTATTTATTATATATTAAAGTTCAGTAATATATATTTTAAAATCTTAATTTTTGTTTTAATTAAATTTATTATTATTTATAGAGTTATCTTTATCATTATTAAATTTGATAGTAATGCATAAATTTTTTAATAATAAATTAAATATATAGTTGAAATATAAATAAAATTTAAATATTTGAAAACAAAAGATCTGAAATATTTTTATTAAATTTTATGTTAAAATCTTAAGATTAAATGAATTATTTGTTATATATTAATTTTTAAAAATATAAATCTTCATTTTTAAAAAAAATAATTATTAAATTTATAATTACTTATATAGCTACCTTATTTAACAAAGGTGTCAAGACAAATTCCACAACCTTTGCTAGCATCTTCCCAATGCCAAAATAGGAGATTTGGAATAGGGTATGTGCATCCATCAACATAATGGGTAGAAGAATTTTATCAAATGACGTGGTTACAATCACCCTAAAAGGGAGAAATGAAAGCCTTATTAATTATTTGTTCATTGTTTGTTTAGTGCATTGTGTAATGAGCATTGGAAGGAGAGTTTGAACATAAGTTAAAATGATTTTTTTCTTGCAGGATCGTTATAAAGCCAGATTCAACAACCTTTTCCAACATCCATCAGAGCATAATGAAGATCATTTAAATTATGGTCAGAAATGCTTACATAGAAATGTCTGAAAACGTTGAAGCATAAACAAGCCACGTGAACTATTTGACATAAAGCCTCTGCAAAATGTGGAAGCATGAACATGACACATAAACTATTTGACATAAGCTTCTAAGAGATGTCATCTCATGGAATGCAATGGTCATAGGATTTAGAGAGGTTTTTGTGATATATTATAGTTGGAAATGCAATGTTTGACATGTGTGCAAAATGTGGAATCATAGATAATGCACTTGAGTTGTTTGGAAGAATGCCTCAAAATGATGTCATGTCAAGGAATGTGTAGAAAATGGTTTTTGCAAGGAAGCTCTCTAAATCTTTGAAATAATGAATTATTTTGGAACACATTCTTGAATATGGTTAAAATGGAAACATAGTAATGTACCTAACATTCAACACATATTCATTTGAAATTGAGATTGGAATTGGAATAGCATAAGTAAATTTGGAAATACTTGAAAATCAATTAGGTCAAGATACATACCTCATCATGAAATTGATTCATAAGTACCTATTTTCTGAAGTCTTTGCACACTTTCAGAAAAATTTGAAACCTGTCTTGGACTGGAAATGCTGAGATGAAGAAAAACTAGAAATCTTTCTCCAAAATAGCTCAGCTTAGGATTGACCCTCATAAAAGGTCAAATACCACATTCTTTATTTGAAGTCCAATTCAAATTTTGTTCACAGATCCCGAAAGTTCGGCGAAAAGGGTATTCAGATCTATCCTCTGATCCTTAAAACAACAACTGTACATATCTGAAAAAGGGGAGTTTTGGGGTGGCTATATAGGGTTTTGCCTTAGTCAAACCCCCATTTTGGTGGTCTCCACCTCCACGAATAGCCAATTAAAATAGAATGTGTGTGTGTATGTATTGAAAGTGTAACACCAAGATCTAATCCTCTAGATCAAAACCCTAGCATGAATATGTATGAAATAAAAATGCATAGATTTGAATGAGATAGAAAAGCATACCAAGCCCCCAAGGCTAAAGTACTTCTACCAAACTCACAATCCATAATTGCTACTCCATGATTGAATCCTTGAATGCTTGAAAGTTGATAATGGTGGATCAAGGAAGAAAGGATCTCTCTTACTCCAAATATGAATTCAAAAAGATGCTTTATCTTCTATGTCTTCCTCTTGCTAACTTTCACCTTCACTATTCCTCCCTTGCTTGAATTCTCACTTGCACTTGAGAGCTTGCAATTGCTTGAGATGAGATATGAAAACTTGATGTGAAAATGAGAGAGGAAGGCCTCCTTTTATAGTGAACTAGGGCACACTCCTCTAGAGGGGCCACCTTGGAGAATTAAATTCCAATTAGGTCCTAACCTTTAGAAAATATACCTAGATTAAATGCAATTAAAGGATTTACCATCTTGAAACCTGAAATGGCTGACCCGGAAGCGGGAAAATAAATCTCCCGAAAGCCCGAAGCCCAGAAATTAAGGATCTTGAGAATTTGGAGAAAGGGGTCAAAGTCAAGGTTGACCCTGACCTACTCAGGGTCAACCTCAACCTTGACCTAGTCAGGTTCTAACTCGACCCTAACCCTGGTCCCAAGTTGACTCAGAACCAAGTCAAGAGGTCCCGGGGATGCCTAGAAACCTAGAACTGATGCCAGAATAGAACATAATGTTAGTGATAGACATAAAATCCTATGATCATCATGATGAAGGCTAGGAGGATCCATTTCTAAATCCTACCTAGAAAATAGAGTCGTGGAAGAGAGAAATTCAGGAGAATCCTTAAGATCCTAAACCTAATTTCACCTTGAATAAAGAAGATGAGAGCAAAATGCATCCTAAATGCATGTCTATCATGATAAATGTAATAAAAGAGGGTGCTAAACCTACCAAGATGGAAGTTCTTCCATTTTAAGATGATACATTTAGCCCCCACTTTAGCTTAGTTATGACACTACGTGAATATGCAAGCTAAAGTAAGAAAACATCATAGTAAATAAAAAGGATATAGCCAAGTCCTTGATGTAAAGATCCTGCAAAAAAATGTTAGAACCTACAACACTCAAGGTTAATGAAAATCTATAAATCACCTAAAGCTTACTATATGATAATTTGAGAAGTGTATAGAGCTCCTTATGCCCCCCCTATTTCGGCTTTCTACTTCGGAAGGGTGAAACAGGGTGATAAGAAAAACTCTATATACGTGATATGCAGTGTATTGAGAAGTCCTTTCCTAAACCAATTAGAAGGATTCCTAACCTTCCTAAACTAGTTGAAGGAGTTAGGTATCTAAATCACAATTCCAATGCCATTAATAGCACTGAAAACGGAGTTACTGAACTCAATTTATGATGAAAATAATGGATGTCTATCTAAATACATAAGGAAGAAATTTCGAGAAAACCCTAATTTTACCTTATAAAAAAGAGATAAAAAGCAAAACTCACTCAATCTTACCATTTGTAGATTCGAAATGAGAAAGCAAGATGCCGAGAAGAGAGGAGCTGCGAGCGACACGCTTGGAGTCTCTAAGACACAGCTTAGCTACCAGATGGCCAATACCTGAGGTGAGTTGTGCCTTTATCCACCTTTGTGTTTTTCAAATTATTATTTTGAGAGTTCAGGTCGATTTTGCCTCCTTTAGGTCAACCCTGACCCACTTAGGTCGACATTGACCCACCTAGGTCGACTTTGACCCATAAAAGTCGACATTGCCCAGGGGTTTTTTGTCATGTTTTGAGATGAGGTCGACCTTGACCCAAAAAGGTCGACCTTGACCCAATAAAGTTGACATTGACCTAGTAAGGTCAACATTGACCTAATTGAGGTTGACTTTAACCTAGTTCAGTTATATTTATAGTTTTGATGATGTAGATTACTGATATGATGTTTGTTTGTGCTTACAGGACCTAGTCTGCTTTTGAGAACATCCTTTTGGGGATTTCCTAGTGAATGTCAAGGAGAGACTATCCGAGCTAGATGATGAGGGGATGCAGTTACTGAGGGATGTAGGACTATACTAGGTATCAGTCCTTCCACAGATTAGACTATACCAAGCCATATTGTCGGCTCTGATAGAGAGATGGGATGAGGATACTTGCTCCTTCCATCTTCCATGTGGTGAGATCATAATGACTTTAGAGGATGTGTACATAATTATGCGGCTTCTAGTCCAAGGGGAGACTGTCAGACCTAGAGCATAACGTAGTTGTGAGGATATCCACATAGACTCAAAGTACTACATAGGTGTACACCCATTAATGCGGAGCTGATCAGATCAAATCCCACTATCTACCGTAGTATCAGGCCCTAAACCTTTAATACAGAAGATGATGTTGTGCATAGTATCCTTGGTTGTGTTACCCAACTCAAAGGGTACCATATTTTGTTCACCTCTGACACATCTCATACAGAAGATGAAGAGAGAGAGGACCATGTTCTCATGGGGTCGCAGCATGTTAGCTCAACTATACCATGAGCTGAGTCAGTTAGTGAGGTATCAGCGAGAATCTATCGACATGCACAGTTCTGTAGATATGGATCTTTGAGAATTTTGCATGTACACGTCCACAAGGAGTGCTAGTGATGGTAGATGCGAGGACAACAAGAGCCTTTGCATATCCTTTGAGGGATGTTTGGTAGTTTGGTGATATGCTCTATTTGAGAGTACATCTAGACCGCATTGCCAGCACCGATGTGATATGGAGACCCTATTGCCAGATGACAGAGTGGCCTGATACACGATTCCAGATGAGACATTCATAGCAGCGAAAGCTACTAGAGGGTCATCAGACTCATATAGTGATGCCTTACTATTATGATCGGGTGAAAAGGCAGTTCGACCTCTTACAAGGAGTCCCTAAGGTAGTACCTCGTTATGTACATCTAACGAGATACTATCAGAGACCTGGTGCCATACGCTGACCATCGATAGCAGACATTGAGGATAGAAATACAGAGGAGACAAAGGATAGAGAGGTTCCATCAGATGTAACCTATGCAGGTGTGAGCTGAGATTACATTAGGTACTAGAGTTTGGAGGGGACCCATCCTATCTTTCCCGAGGATTATCCCATAGGTGATCCATGCTTTACAGAGGGGACACACTGGGATAGTGGAGCCACCAAGGAGGATGAGGATATCAGGGATGAGGAGGAGCACATCTCCAAGGGAGATCCCATGGAGGAGGAGAGAGTAGAGGATATGCCCCCAGCTGGTGATACTAGTATAGATATACCTATTACACACGCATCACCATTGAGATCATGACGGCCCCCATGGCCTCATACAAGGAAACCACCATCGAGGCCTAGACATAGCGAGCATGGAGAGAGTAGTCACTCCATGCCCCCACCATCTAGGCACTTTAGTGACATCCAGGAGGGAGACCCAGGTATAAATTTGATTGAACAATTGTTTGAATATATGATTTGATTTGACATAGATAGGATACTAGACTGAGAGAAGTTTATTTATCTATAGCTAGCATAGCGGAGTGGAGGAGCTTTGTATCTGAGGTTCTCAAGGATAAAATTATATCCTACTGACTACCAGCCGACAAGCGAGAGTCTTCCTTGGTCATAGGGATCCTGGTAGACATGCCAACATCTTTGTATGTATCCAGCGAGAGCTGAGGATGTGCAGAGAAAGAGAGGAGAAGATTATGGCAGAGATACAGAGTCTTCATGAGTGTGTACAGGGTATGAGCATATCCAGGAGCCATACACAAACACACAAATCTTCATCTTCTTACCACAGGGTAGAGAGATCTAGGAGACACCGGCCAGTAGAGTGTCATAGTGATAGATAGGGCCATTGGCCTCATATGTATCAAAACTTTTAAAAAACTAAATTTGTGATGAATGAAAAAATTTCTCTACTGATTAGTTCTATGTTTGATTACTATGCTTTCATTAATATAAAACTTAATAGAAAGAAAGATAGAAAGAAAGTGCATAAACATATTCAATATGTAATTTTATTTTTTTTGATCGGATTCAATATGTAATTTTTACTAAAACTACATAACTTATAAAAGAAATCTTTATAAGGAATACATAAATACACATGGAACAAATGAGATTAAGGGTAATAATGTTTAAGATGCATAATATTAATGGGTTCCTTAAAAGAAACACCATCCATATCAGCAAGTTTGTAAGCACCCAAACCAAAGTTTTCAATAACAACAAAAGGTCCAAGCCAATTAGGGCTAAATTTTCCTTTTTCGCCAGGTAAAGCATCCGGTAAAGCATTCACATTCCATTGATTCTCATAAAGAACTAAATCACCAACTACGAATGTTCGTTCAATTACCTTATGATTGTATTGTTGAACTGAAGAGATTTATGATAAGCTTTTATATGTTCTAATGCATGTATTCATTGTTCATCTAACATTTCTAATTCTTGTAAGCATTGTTCACGAAAAGTATCTTTATCAATTATCCCATGAAATGAAATACGTAAAGAAGGTATTTCTAGTTCCAAAGGCATAATAGCATCAGTACCATAGACAAGATTATAAGGAGAAGTACTCGTGGTGGTACGAACACTAGTCCTATAAGCCCATAAAGCATAAGTCAATTGAGTATGCCTATCTTTGGCATGCTTATTAACTTTTTTTCTCAAGATTTGTTCAATAATTTTATTTGATGCTTCAACTTGTCCATTAGATTGAGGATAGTAAGGAGTTGAAAATCTATGTTGAATCCTATATTTCTCCAAAAATTTCGCAACTTCCTTATTTTTAAAAGATGTTTCGTTATCCAAAATTATCGTCAAAGGAATACCAAATCTTGTTATGATATTATTAAGGATAAAATCACAAATAACATCTGCTGTTGTTGAATGAAGAGGGATAGCTTCAACCCACTTCATGAAGTAATCTGTAGCTGTGAGAATGTAAGTATGTCCTTGAGAAGAAGTCAGTGAGATTTTTCCAATAAGGTCAAAACCCCAAATACTGAAAGGCCATGGAGAAACTTGATTACGAAGCTCATGAGCAGAAGCATGAATCAAATTACTATGTTGTTGACATTGAGGACATTTCTTAACAAATATGAAAGAATCTTGTTCCATTGTTTGCCAATAATATCCCATTCAAAGTAATTTATTAAGCAAATATTTTCCACCAAAATGTCCCCTGCAAGAACTAGAATGAGCCTCTGCTAAAGCTATAGGAATTTCAGTTCTATTGAGACATCTTAATAATAATCCTTCATAAGAACATTTGTAAAGTGTATCTCCTAAAATGATGTACCGCACTGCAAGTTTCCTAATATGATTATGCATCTTTCATGTTGCTGATTCAGGAAAAGTACCATCTTTCAAAAAATGAAAAATATGTGAATACCATTCATCCGAATGCAAATTGAAACAGTCAAAAGTGATCTTATCAGAAATTGCAGGGCATTTAAGAGTTTGTATAGTAAATTGAATTTTTTTTGCATTATTCTTGAGACAAACCAAGGAAGCTGCACTAGCCATAGCATCTGCATGTCGATTATCCTTCCTAGGTAAAGTCTGAATCATATAAGATGGGAATTGTGAAAGCACATCAAGAGCTAAATCTCTATATTGTGTCATTTTAGCATTTTTAGTTTGATATCCTCCTTTAATCTATTCAACTATCAGTTGTGAATCACCATATATTTGTAAATGTTGGATATTGAGGGATGTAGTTGCTCGTAGTCTAGCTATAAGGGCTTCATACTCCACAATGTTATTAGTACAAGGAAAGGTTAATTTATATGATAAAGGGATAGGTTTTTTTGTAGGGGGAATCCAGATGATACCCACACCAGAACCTATTTTACACTTAGACCCATCAAAATATAATTTCCAAATATCATCGTGTTGAATAGTTAGAACATTATCGTTAGGAAATTCTATAGAAGTAGAACTTTCATCTAGACATGGACTAGGAGCCTCAGCTAGATAATCTGTCAATGCTTGTCCCTTAATAGATTTTTGAGAAATAAAATTAAGATCAAATTTAGTGAGAAACATAACCCATTTTGCTAATCGACCAGAAAGATCAGTTTGTGAGAAAAGATGTTTCAAAGGATCGAACTTGACAATCACATTAACTTTAGCATTTATAAGATAATGCCTGAGTTTCTGACATGCATAAACTACAGCTAGACATTGCCTTTCTAAATCTGTATATCATGTTTCATAATCAATTAAAGTTCGACTAATGTAATACACGGGTTTTTCTTTACCATTATCATCAATTTGAGCTAACAATGCACTCACAGCCCGTGGGGTCATTGAAGTGTATAATTGAAATGGTTTATCAAAATTTGCAGGTTGCAAAATAGGAGGATTCGCAAGATACTCCTTAAATTTCTCAAAAGTTTGTTTACACTCCTCATTCCAAGAGAAAGTGGTATCCTTTCTAAGCAAGGAAGTAAAAGGAATAGTTCGGTTGGCTAAATTAGAAATAAAGCGATGAATAGCTTGTATTTTTCCTTGTAAACTTCGTAACTGAGAAATATTCTTAGGAGGAGGCATATTAACAATAGCATCAATCTTTTCAGTATCTACTTCGATGCCTCGCTTAGAGATTATAAATCCTAATAATTTACCAGAATCAACTCCAAAAACACACTTCTTAGGATTCAATCTCATATTATAACTTCTAATTCTTTCAAATATCTGTCGTAAAATAGTAACATGATCTTCTCTTTGTATAGATTTTTCCAAGATGTCATCCACATAATCTTCAAGAATCTTATGAATGTAATCATGAAAATCAGAGTCATAGCCCGTTGGTAAGTTGCTCCCGCATTTTTTAATCCAAAAGGCATCATGACCCAACAAAAGGTTCCCCAAGGTGTTATAAATGCAGTCTTAAATTGATCTTCAGGGGGGATAAAGATTTGATTATATCCTGAAAAACCATCCATAAAAGATAACAAAGCATGACCCGCTATTGAATCCACAATCATATCAATATTAGGTAGCAGGAAATCATCTTTCAAAGATGCCTTATTTAAATCTCTAAAATCAGTGCACATCCTTATCTTATTTTCTCCTTTTGATAGAGGCACAATGTTTGAAATCCAATCTGAATAATCTATAAAACGGATAAATCCAAAATCCAATAATTTTTCAATTTCTCCTTTGACTAATAAAGTAATTCATGGATTCATCTTTCAAATTTTTTATTTCACCGGCTTCATATTCGGCTTTAAAACAATGTTATGAATAACAATCTTGGAATCTATACCTGGCATATCAGAATATGTCCAAGAAAATATATCCTTAAATTCAAGCAAAAGGGAAACCAAGTGATCACTTTCATCCTGATTTAAACATTTCCCAATTTTTATCATCCTTTCAGGATCAGTTTCATCCATTTGAATATTAATAGTTTCAGTAATTAACAAATCACTTCTTACCGGAGAATCCATTGGTAAAGGGAGAATATCATGTTCTTCATGTTCTCCAAAATAAGCATCTATTTTTAAGCAATAAGACTTTCCTCATTTGTGATGAAACTTAGGTAGATCCTCATAAACCCCTAAAAATTCCATTAAGGTTTCATCCTTAGGAAAAATATCCAAAGAGGATTGTTGATTAAGGTCAATAAGCAACGGGTTAACCAACTTCAATTGTCCACTGCAAATATGATTAACATTAAGAGGAAAATCTGATGGTTGTCTATAAGGATTAAATCCTAATCCATATATATGATCATAGACGTCATTATCCAAAGGTACTTGTATACCTTGTTCATATTTACCACATCCTTTCCCATTAAATCATGATTTCTTAAGCAAATGATAACTAGGGCCATATCTATCAGTCATGTCAGAAGGAGTCCAAGGAGCGAAATATGTCACAATGTCGTAACAATCAGGCTTTATAGTGTCAAGTGTTTCATTAATCGAAGCAGCAACAAAATTACTTTTTAATTCCTCAGACAACGGAGAAGAAATAAGAACTTTTTTCTCAAAATCATTTTGTTGCGTCATGAATTCTAAATCAGAGACCTTATATTCTCCAATAAACATAGGATTAAAATCCAATGTCCCCCAATCATCCTCAGTCAAGGAAGAAGAAGAAGATGGAGCTTCTTGTTGTTGAATCTCAGGTTGTTTTATCTCAGATTATTGTATCTCTGCTTGTTTCTAAATCTCCTTATTAGGTTGAATAGGTTCAGAGTTCTTAGCATATTCTGCATTTAAGCAAGGGTTTGGGGCATTTTCCGCATGTAATGTATACATTAGGTTGTTATAGATGAACCTAACCTTGCGATGAAGAGTAGAAGGAACTGCATGCATAGTATGTAACCAAGGTCTTCCTAAAAGAAGGTTATAATTGAGAGGTCTAGACATAACATGAATAGGAGTATTTAGAATAAATGGACCTACTTTAACAGGTAAGGTAATAATACCCAAAGTCCTTTTCACAATATTATCAAATTCACGTATAGGAACATTATCAGGTTGAATAGTAGATAAATCGGCCTTAATCGCCTTGAGCATATCCATGCTACAAACATTAAGTCCGGATCCATTGTCAATTAAGGTTCTGTGAATGGTACTCTGATTAATAGAGACAACCACCATAAGATCATCATATTGATTCTCCACCTCTAAGGAAGGTAAATCATTATTAGAAAACACAATAGGAGGTATAGAAGGCATAGTATGCATACAATCCAAAATAGAATGAATGTTTTCTTGATTAGGAGGCGAAGCAGGAAGAGTAGATAGAGCTTTTTGCAATGCCTCACGATATGTTGGGGAGGTTTGAAGTAATTCCCATAAAGATATCTTTGTAGGAGTAGCACGTAATTGGTCAACTAAGTTATACTCCTTAAAGGTAGATGGATACCTAGATGCTTGAGGAAGCATAGGTTGAGAAGGAGGTAAAGAAACTAGAACAGAAGGCTGAAGATTATTCCGTGTATGATAAACATGCGAAATGGAATCAGTGTTATCAAAGAAATCCAAAGGATCTCTAGGTTTACCCTTAACTATTATACGAGCACATCCTTTTACCATCATCAAAGGTGTAGGATATATCAATTTAGGTTTATCAATGTTACAAATAGTGGGACATGAAGGTAACCATGCACACACCCTATGGTAAAGGTCAATTGGAGAGGTTGTGGAGGAGAGTGAAATAGGAATAGGATCCATGGAGACCATATTCGAACCATTTTTAGTCTCACTACCATGTACCTCATTAGGGAATCTATCTTCTTGTACAATAAAAGACTCATCAAAGTTCTCAAAACAAGAATCATAAATGTTGAAGACAAAGAAAGTACTAAAAGCATGAAAATATTTTTGTATTTTTAAAGGAATTTCGTAATTTTTTTGTATTTTTGAAATATGAATGCAAGAAAGAAATCTAATCTTATAAGCATACAAGATTTAAATCTAACACCATAAAAGAAAGAGTTGTCGTAAACGGGTTCACCAAAATGAATATGGTTAAAATGGAAACATAGTAATGTACCTAACATTTAACACATATTCATTTGAAATTGAGATTGGAATTGGAATAGCATAAGTAAATTTGGAAATACTTGAAAATCAATTAGGTCAAGATACATACCTCATCATGAAATTGATTCATAAATACCTATTTTCTGAAGTTTGTGCACACTTTCAGAAAAATATGAAACCTATCTTGGACTGGAAATGCTGAGATGAAGAAAACCCATAAATCTTTCTCCAAAATAGCTCAACTTGGGTTTGACCCTCATAAAAGGTCAAATACCACATTCTTTATTTGAAGTCCGATTCAAATTCTGTTCGCAGATCCTGAAAGTTCGGTGAAAAGGGTACTTAGATCTGTCCTCCGATCCTTAAAACAACAACTGTAGATATCTAAAAAATGGGAGTTTGGGGGTGGCTATATAGGGTTTTGCCTTAGTCAAACCCCCATTTTGGTGGTCTCCACCTCCATGAATATTCGATTGAAATAGAATGTGTGTGTGTTTGTATTGAAAGTGTAACGCCAAGATCTAATCCTCTAGATAAAAACCCTAGCATAAATATGTATGAAATAACAATGCATAGATTTGAATGAGATAGAAAAGCATACCAAGCCCCCAAGGCTAAAGTATTTCTACCAAACTCACAATCCATAATTGCTACTCCATGATTGAATCCTTGAATGCTTGAAAGTTGATCATGGTGGATCAAGGAAGAAAGGATCTCTCTTACTTCAAATATGAATTCAAAAAGATGCTTGATCTTCTATGTCTTCCTCTTGCTAACTTGCACCTTCACTATTCCTCCCTTGCTTGAATTCTCACTTGCACTTGAGAGCTTGCAATTGCTTGAGATGAGATATGAAAACTTGATGTGAAAATGAGAGAGGAAGGCTTCCTTTTATAGTGAACTAGGGCACACTCCTCTAGAGGGGCCACCTTGGAGAATTAAATCCCAATTAGGTCCTAACCTTTAGAAAATATACCTAGATTAAATGCAATTAAAGGATTTACCATCCTAAAACCCGAAATGGCTGACTGGAAGCAGGAAAATAAATCTCCCGAAAGCCCGAAGCCCAGAAATTAAGGATCTTGAGAATTTGGAGAAAGGGGTCAAAGTCAAGGTTGACCCTGACCTAGTCAGGATCGACCTCAACCTTGACCTAGTCAGGTTCTAACTCAACCTTGACCCTGGTCCCAGGTTGACTCAGAACCAAGTCATGAGGTCTCGGGGATGCCTAGAAACTCAGAACTGATGCCAGAATAGAACAGAATGTCAGTGATAGACATAAAATCCTATGATCATCGTGATGAAGGCCAGAAGGATCCATTTCTAAATCCTACCTAGAAAATAGAGCCATGGAAGAGGGAAATTTAGGAGAATCCTTAAGATCCTAACCCGAATTTCACCTAGAATAAAGAAGATGAGAGCAAAATGCATCCTAAATGCATGTCTATCATGATAAATGTAATAAAAGAGGGTGCTAAACCTACCAAGATGGAAGTGCTTCCATTTTAAGATGATACAATTCTAAATTTTGGTACTAAATTCTATGTAGGATGATTCTAGGTTAAAAGGTAAAATATATGAGAGTGGTAAACCTATTGAGAGATGTTGAAACATCTTTTTGGTAATCGTAAAGTTGCACCTAATGAGAAAAACCTTAGGATAAGATGGAATTTGAAAATCCACCTAACCCTAGACACACTATTCATGACTAAGCAAGATATAAAGCTTAAAAGGGATTTTCTTCTATTCCATTTATCTCAAATTAGAAAATCATGGCTCCAAATTTTATTAATGTTATATTTTCAAATCTTTCCCTTAGTGATCAAGTGCATTCGATGAATCTGAAGCAGAGCCATGACCTCAACACCGTAGTTGATGCTACTCCATCCTCTGATCATCAGTTTTTGAATAAGGGAGAGTTGACAAGATGATTTTTTAGTGTATTTAAAGTATCCACAACACCATTGGTGATATAGACACAATGAATTTAATGTAAGACCCTCATAGTGAAGGAATGATTGTTTTCTTTTACCATTTTACAATTGTTGAGTGTGTCTTTTATGGTTGTTTATGTTTGGGTGTCAAGACTTGTTGGCGATCTCACTCTTATAATATTTTAAAAAGGTGTGAAATCCACAAGTCATCGACTTGAAGTAGGAATTAGTTGTTGAAAATTTTTAGCATGTAAAAAACGTTCTTAAATTTCATCTAGGAAAAGATAGAAAGTGAATGTGTTGAAAATATTGTATATATCATGTTTACATTTAAATTATTTTGTTCTTATTTTAAGTTTAGCTATAAAGTATTTTGATCTAAGCTTTTCTCTGCCCTTTTGTCTGTAAGATTGGCAGAGTTCATTTCTTTAGACTTTCTTCCCCAAACTTTACTATCATCTAATACATTATGCATAACATATCTTGCTATCAGCGTAACCATTGCACCTTTTTGGTACACGCACTAGTTTATAAAGTTTCTGATATAGAAACACGTTGAAGGAACTTTTTAAAAGTTTCATCAATGCCCTTTGCATCCTCTAAACTTGTCGTCTATTTCACGGTGGACAACCTCTAACTACGTAATGAAAAATAAATGCCTCTATATAGGCTTTGGTGAAAAAATAAAATTTAATGTGATTTTTTTTTCTTTATATACTTTATACTCAATATATTATAATAGTAATATAAAATTAATTATATAAAAATAATAATATAATTATAAAATAATATAATAAGATAACTAATATTATAATATTAGTTTATAAGAGTTGTATTATTATTATTTAATTATAATAGTATCAATATACACAATATATAATATATACTAGTAATACATAATACTAACAATAATAAAATATTAATAAAAATATATAAATATTATTAATTATATTTTAATATTATTATATTTTTGGGCTGACCTATTAGTACAGTGGCAAAGTTTTTCATTGCAAAGCCATGTGGATATGATGGTCCAGGTTTGAGCCTCCAGAAAGTCACTACCTATATAAGGTTTGCGCGTAGCGGCCTGGGGGCGACCCCTACTATCCATAGGGTATTGCACTTGGCACGAGATGCCAAAGAGAGAGCCGAACAGAAATTTTTTGGAGCTGTTGGCATTGCTCTGTTCTCCCCTCTTTCCCCATCGGCGAGTTCCAATCCTCTTGTTCAAAATTCATTCATTCGTACTGAATCGCTTGCAGAATCAAATCCCGTTCTGCAAGATCCCGTATTAGCTATACACCCTCCTTGCATTTATGCCGGAGACGTCGCCAGTGCTATGGGCTTTGGCCTATGTATATACAAAATGATGAATGGGATTGTGGCACTCTACTCGCCAATGCAGAGGGAAGGGAATGGAGCGCTTTGCTCTGTCGGATGCGTCGGAGCCCCCCCTCTCTATAATGGAGTCCACTACGTCCATGTCTATGGGTAGATGAGGCCATTCCAGTCAAGTCCTTAGGAGCATTCAAGTCTTTAGTAGCACCGGGAGCCGGTGCCCGCCCTCTCGTAATCTATTCATTCATGGGATGAATACCAAGCTGGCCTTCTCATAGGCCCGGGAAACCCGACTCAAAAAAGGATGACAAATTAGGTAGGTTCCAGGGCGAGCCCTCAGGATCCCAGTCAATCCACTCACCGATACTGACTTCCCATACCCAACCATCCTATACGCAATCAAAGCAAGCATCCTTTTTCAGCAGAGGGAAATACATCAGTCGGAAGGCCGGTTTGGAACCAAATCAGTATGGAGCACAGATAGAGAGGAAAGAGCACACATTACATAAGGGGGGGACACACATCGGGAAGGCACAACTGAATGCCCTTTTTTATATAGTTGGTCCAATCTTTCTCATATGACATTGATTGGTAAATAGCTTTCCATTTTGTTGCCCTTAGAATAGTAGGACCCTTATAATAGTAGGGGCTCTGGAAGATTCTTTCAATTCATTTGATTCATTGGATCTTTTTGAATTATCTGATCCAACTATAGTGTTCGCTGCACTAGAACACGCCCCTATAATTCTATGGGCCCCCTGCATATAATAGTAGGGCCCCCTCTATAATAAGTTGTAAGGCTTATCATAGAGGGGGCCTTTTTTTATCTAGTTGGGGGAATTCTATGATGCAACTGATCTTTTGTAACCAGCTACCTTATAATAGTAGGGCCCATCGACCTAGCGAAACTTGCATTGTGATGGTTCGGTGATAAGCCATCATCCGAAAGCTTATAGAGTGCCCTACCCCTACTATTTTAAGGTAAGGCACCACCGCTTTAAAGCGCGTTTCTTTATCAACCAGATCACTACTAGCTAGAAATAAGCTGAACCCGTTATACATTCACCCATCTAGTGATCGAAATGATCCACATGTGCATCGTATATTGACACATTGCTTTTCCCCTCTATCTCCCGGGCCCTACTATTCTATAGGGGTCTGCCCTACTATCTATAGGCGGTGGAAAGATTAGAGAGCCCTACTATTCTAAGGGCACGAAATCTTATTGTATGATGCGCTCTACCAAATCAAATGTGGTTGCTGACGTTATGGATATTTTTCCCCCTACTATTCTAAAGGGTGCCTTACCTTATAATAGTAGGGGCTGCCATTTATTAGGTCAAGGCATAAGAGTCAGAGGGATAAACAAACAGGATAGAAAGCAGTTCGAAAGCTTGTTCGTTCGAGTTCAAGCATAGATGGTTAGAGATTGATATTGAAACAAAAACCTAGTAGCAGAAGAATAGGTAGGAGACACAGTCACATATCCACCACCCACAGAAGAAGAGCAAGTAGCACCTATTGACCCCGCACCCCCCTTTCTAAAAGGCAAGAGAGAGACTATGCTAGCATGGAGTCTTGGAGTTAGGTGACAAGTATGGAGATACATGTCGAGGTGGAGTGTTGTGTGTGTTAGAGTAATCATACTTTATGCTTATTAATTAAATCACTTTGGTTTAATTAATTAAGTCATTTATTACTCTATTTACTTAAGCTATCTTTTAGGTGCATTATAATTAATATATTTATTAATTATAATGTGCAACCTAGCTTTATTTTTTGCTTTATTGCTTTAGGGTTTTATTGTTCACCTATATGGTTGAACCCTTTGTACATTCTTTTTAGATAATCTTGGAATACAATTGCTCTTTACATGTCCATAAGATGTCTCTGGCTTTTTGGCCTCCATAGATTTTTCTTGCTTCTGTTCTTTGCTTCTTCCATGTGACAGGGTTATGCATGCAGGTGTTCTTGGGAGATTAGTATTTCACCTAATCTAACATGGTATCAGAGCCATCTTACTGCTTGATGTTCGTGTCTTGTTGAAGTGATTCAGAAGTAGGAGAGTTTCAAAAAAAATTCAGTCTTGGTATTCTCTGCAGCAAAAATGGATGCCACCATTGCGTCCAGAAGGCCCAAAAACCCTAGAATCCATATAAAATTTGTCCATTTTGGACACCTTTGCAATTTGAGGCAAAATTTTTTGGGTACCAGGCCGTATGGCTTGGTACGTGGATCGAGACGGTGATTATCAAAAAAATAAAAAAAATTTGGTTTTTGGTGCAGCCACCGAGCGGCCACCCAGTGGCCACCACCCACAGCGGCCACCGCCGCCACCACGGCCTCCGCTGTCCACTGGGAGTTCCCCGTGCTCCTGCGCCCGCAGCCGAAGCTGCCGCCGCTTGCACTGCGCCACCGCAGACCGCACCTCCCGCGGCCCCTCATCCGCCCTCCTGTGGCCCCCACCGCCGCTCACCGCTCTGCGTAGCCACCACCACCGCCAGCAGCGCTATCGCCCCTGCCACCCGCGGGCCCTCTGCTAGGCTGGTCCTATGGGGGACCAGCCCTTGGCCCCCAGCGCCTAGCGCCAGCCCCCTGGTCCCCACGTGACTAGGGGCTTACTGATTCAGCCCCCAGGCCCCCTGCTGATGTCAGCATGATGTTAGCAGGCATGCTTTTTAAATTTTTTTTAAAAAAAAACTTGCATGTTTTTTTTAGGGCTCTATTTTTAGGGGTAACTGGGCCTTTTTTGCAATATCTTGAGCATACAGAGGTCTTTTTTGGACTTCTTTATATCGTCAGAAAGCTCTTTCCAAGCTCTTTCCAATTATGGAGGTTAAAGTTCTTGGATCTACTGTTTTGATAGTGTTTTTTTTCTATCAAAGGTGATGTTTATTTTTTGCCTTTCGGGAGCCATATCTCGTTCATCCGGACTCTTTTTTGGGCTCACAATATATCATTGGAAAGCTGGTTCTGTGAGTTATTCAGTTGCAGAGGTCTTTTATCCAGATTCTACTCTAAGTTTTCTCTCCTCTAAGTTTTGCACTTTCGCACTCTGGCGGATTACTTGGGTTCTACAGGTCCTGGGATCTCTTCTTTTGTTCTTCTGGCTCACTCTTCTTTCTGACTTCTAAGCATTGTATGCTTCTCTTCTGTAGCATTTCTTTTCTGTAAATGCACTGAGATAAAGTGTCTACTTTTGCATATCTGGGATCTTGTACTCCTTGTGTTTATTTGTACTCGCACTCAGTTATAAAGTGCCATGGGGGGTTATGATGTTTTGCCTTTTGTGCTCATCCACCTTTGTCAAGTGAGTGTACCTTTCATGACATTAGCCCATGTTGTGTGTCTATGACACCGCCCTTTATCCTGTGCTTGTACTTCTGTTGCACTGTTGGTGTTCCTGATTCTTCTTCTTGCATATGTTTCTGGCATTGCATTTCAGTGTTCTTGTCACCGCTCTCCCTGTTCAGCATTATGGGGGGGGTTCACCTGTTGGTTCTATTGCTTCCTTGGTTTGGTTGAGTGATCTACGTATATAGTTTTTGTTCCTATGTACTAGGCGGATGCAGTGGCTAGGTACCTATGCATTTCGGTGAGATGGTTCATCTACTATATAAACTCTCGTTCATTCCTATTTTGGAGGTCACCTCTTTGATTAATCAGCTCTTCAGACTTTGTCTTCTCTACCTGATCATGCACTATTTCAGTGGGGGTTCCAGCAGTTACTTCTGACAGTGTTTGCAGCTTTATGTTTCAGAGATGCTTCATGCTCTTTCTTGTTCCTTTCTCTGGGACATTCCCTAGATTGGAGGCTTTTTTTCCTTCATCTAGTTTATTTCTTGTACTGGGTACCTGATCAGGCCTTGTTACCGGGACCCATTTTCTGCTTTCATAGCTATGCTAGGTTAGCTTCCCTCTTGAGCTATGCTTAAGGGGGGGTGTTAGAGTAATCATACTTTATGCTTATTAATTAAATCACTTTGGTTTAATTAATTAAGTTTATTACTCTATTTACTTAAGCTATCTTTTAGGTGCATTATAATTAATATATTTATTAATTATAATGTGCAACCTAGCTTTATTTTTTGCTTTATTGCTTTAGGGTTTTATTGTTCACCTATATGGTTGAACCCTTTGTACATTCTTTTTAGATAATCTTGGAATACAATTGCTCTTTACATGTCCATAAGATGTCTCTGGCTTTTTGGCCTCCATAGATTTTTCTTGCTTCTGTTCTTTGCTTCTTCCATGTGACAGGGTTATGCATGCTGGTGTTCTTGGGAGATTAGTATTTCACCTAATCTAACAGTGTGGAGGTGCTTGGTGGTATTGGGAGATATAAGGAGTTTTGATACCACAAGGAGGCATAAAGGACAAGATTGGAGAGTGGGAGATATGTCGGCCATGCTGGAGTGATAAGGGAGTTTGAAGCCATAGACACAGTGAAGTCAATGTAAGACCCTCATAGTGCAAGAATGATTTTTTTTTCTTTTACCATTTTACAATTGTTGAGTGTGTCTTTTAGGGCCCGTTTGGGTGCTGGAATACCAAATGCCAATCCTAGTCAATTCTGGAAGACACAAATTCTGAAAATGATTTTTGGAATATGGGCTGACCCGTTTGGTTCACCCAAAAGATGACTAAGAAGATGCATAAGGAATTTTAATTCTTTATTTTAATTTCTTTGAATATGGTGTGTATATGTCTATATATATACACACATACATGTGTGTATATATACACATATACACACATGTATATATACACACATGTGTGTGTATATGTGTATACATACACATGTATACACATATGTACACATGTGTGTATGTGTATATGTACACATACACACATGTGTGTGTATACCCAAACATACACATATACACATGCACACATATACACACACATGTGTTTATATATATGTATATAAACATACACGTGTGTATATATATACACATATACATGTATATATATATACACACACACACACACACACACATATATATATATATATATATATATATATATATATATATATATATATATATATATATATATATACACACACACACACACAAATAAACACATATATGTGTATATATATACACACACATTTGTGTATATATACATACATATATATACATGTGTGTATATATATACACACATGTATATATATACATCCTTATAGCAATATAATATACATCCTTATAGTCATGGATCCCACAAAATATTAATTTTGGTTTTATAAAAATTGGAATTGGAATTTGAAATTCCAATTCCACCAATTTGAGTGGAAGATGAAATGCCCATTTTGGGGACAAAATTGGGATTTCGAATTTCCAAATGCAATTTTTTGGATGGACACAAACATGGACTTGACATTATTCGGAAATCTAATTCCGGAATATCCAATCTAATTCCAAGACCCAAACAGGCCCTTATGGTTGTTTATGTTTGGGTGTCAAGACTTGTTTGCAATCTCACTCTTACAATATTTTAAAGGTGTGAAATCCATGAGTCATCGACTTGAAGTAGGAATTAGTTGTTGAAAATTTTTAGCATGTAAAAAATGTTCTTAAATTTCATCTAGATAAAAATAGAAAGTGAATGTGTTGAAAATATTTTATATACATTTGAATTATTTTGTTCTTATTTTAAGTTTAGCTCTAAATTATTTTGATTATCTTTTCTCCGCCCTTTTGTTTGTAAGATTGGTAGAGTTCATTTCTTGAGACTTTCTTCCCCAAACTTTATTGTCCTCTAATACAATATACATAGCATAACTTGCTATTGCGTAACCATTGCACTTTGTTGGTACAAGCACTAGTTTATAAAGTTTCTAAGATAGAAACACATGAAAGGAACTTTTTAAAAGTTTATTCAATGCCCTTTGCATCCTCTAAACTTATCATCTATTTCACGGTGGAAAACCTCTAACTACCTAGTGAAAAATAAATGCCTCTATATAGGCTTTGGTGAAAAAACAAATTAAATGTGATTTTTTTCTTTATATACTTTATACTCAATATAGTATAAAAGTAATATAAAATTAGTTATATAAAAATATTAATATAATTATAAAATAATATAATAAGATAATTAATATTATAATATTAGTTTATAAGAGTTGTATTATTATTTTTTAATTATAATAGTATCAATATACATAATATATATAATATATAGTAATTATACATAATACTACTAATAATAAAATATTAATAAAAATATATAAATATTAGTGATTATATTTTAATATTATTATATTTTTGGGCTGACCTCATAGTACAATGGAAAAGTTTATTGTCGCAAAGCTATGTGGATATGATGGTCCAAGTTTGAGCCTCTAGAGAGTCACTTCCTTGTACATGTGAAGTTGGTGGAGTAACATTCAAGCGATTAAGGATTTTGAGGTTGTTGGTCATGTGGAGTAAAATACAAGCGAGAGACTATGCTAGCATGGAGTCTTGGAGTTAGGTGACTAGTATGGAGGTACATGTCGAGGTGGAGTGTTGTGTGGAGGTACTTGGTGGTATTGGGAGATATAAGGAGTTTTGATGCCACAAGGAGGCATAAAGGAAAAGATTGGAGAGAGGGAGATATGTCGGCCATGATGGAGTGATAAGGGGGTTTGAAGTGGTGGAGAGATAAGGCATCTTGGAAGGTGCTCGTACTTACTAAGATAAGGAGAGGAAGTCAGTTAAAGTGATAAGGGTTTGTGGAGATATAAGGAGAGGTGAAAGAATATAATATAAATAGAGAATGATAAACCTAGGAGGTGTTAATGCCTTGGCAACCATAAAGATACCACCATGGGGATGGGGTCCCCTAACTGTGACCCCACTGGTTCAAATTTTGAGTCAAAAGTGATTACCGATCAAATGTGTGTGTGTGTGTGTTGTTAGGATTTGGTGACAGAAAGGTATAAAAATGTGTTTTCTTTTTATATACTTTGTACTTTATACCAAATAATAGTAATATAATATTAATTATAATAAAATTAATAAATATATAATTATTTATAATTATATAAATAATATAATAAGATAATAAATATTATAATTTTCACTTATAAAAATTGTATTATTATTTTTTAATTATAATAATATCAATATAAATTATATATAATATATGCTAATATCAATATCAATATTAATTATGACGAGTCTGGACCAGGTCTCTATGGATTCCGAAGAGGAAGGAAAGGATATGGTGTCTCCCCCTGATCCCCTTGAGACCACTCCCATTGGCTTCTCGATTTCTGGGAAGAAGAATATTTCTGAGGATGACATGGTCTCTAAGGACATTCCCCTTGTGGTCTATCTAGAACCTCACTAGGACACCAAAAGAAAGAACTGTTGGGAATGGGAACACTGAGAGGGGGGGTGGGGTGAATCATTGTTCACTATATTCTATCCGTTTTATTTTACTCTTTAAACTGAACTTGAATGCTTAAGTACTGAAATGAACATTAACATAAACAAGAAACATGAACTCAACACATAACACCACTATGGTTACGGGAAAACCCAAATAGGTAAAAACCCCGGTGGGAATTGACATCCACTAATAATCTGTACTAGTATTTTATGATCCTTGTTAGAAGATCCTTAACCCTGTTAGGAGTTATATTTACAATGTATTTAGTACAGTGACCTTGTCAAGGGTTGGAACTTGTTAGGAGTCTTTTACAATAACCCTATTAGGGGTGGGGACACATTGTCCTAGAGCTCACTACTCAAGTGGTGAAGGCTACAACCTTCTGATCTCAGATACACACTATATCTGCTGGATGAATTGGTGTTGTGAAACTGCTTGTCAAATCAGTTCCTTTGATGCTCTGATGCTTTGACCTCTTGCAAAGCTCTAATACATCTTATCAACTCTTCACATGCTTTTTCTTTTCTTATCTCAACTCTATATCAATATCTTTTTTATTACAAAGGGCACATCTCATATTTATATGTGCTACTAAAACAATTAGCTAGGTCGACCTATAACCGATTACATACAATGCTTCCAATTGAATTGGCTCAAGTGTGTTTACAAAAAAAAATAATTACATGTCTACAAATTAATTACAATAGGCACATAGACTTTACAAAATAATATTATAGTTGCTAATCAATTTACCATCAGTCGGTTGCATACTCTATTCTGTTCTGGCATACACTGGCTGTGTGACTTCAACTGTCTATAACTTTGTCATACTTTCATATCTGATCACATGCTCATAGACTAAGCATGAATACAATGTAACCATCTTATCTTCTAGGGTGCATAGCGTAACTCGGTCATACGCACATGCACTGATGCTTTGAACTACTGATGCTCTGCTAACTGTCCAATCTTCTGTGCTTAGCCAATTTCTGATCTTCTGATGAAGTGCGCTGACTCCAAATGACTATATGACTTTGTTTCCATAATGAAAACACTATATCTAGTCATATACAATAGTATAGTCAACTTTCCAACAATCTCCCCCTTTGTCATTGATGGCAACAAAGGAATATGGCACAGTTACTAACTGTTCTTTTATACAAAAGACTTTTGTCATACACTATCTTATATCTCCCTTATATTCTTTATTATACATCTTCTTTACATATATGACTCATTATTCTATACATTACTCCCCCTTTGACATTAATGACAAAGGTGCTTCAAAAATGTATCTACAAGTACTTACAGTGTGAGAACATCCAGATATGCTATATGTAAGTTTTGGAACTCTTGCTTCCAAAATGCAATTAGTGAATTAACAATCTGGAGATGGGTGCATAATGTATATTGTAGCTTCTCCATCTTCACCAAGTCTGTGCTAGGACCTTGATCATATGTCACCATGGTGGAATCGATCTCCTTGATGTTCTAATTTAGAATATCTAGAGAGGGCGCACGAGCATTTCTTAGTTGTGTCTGTCTTGCCCTTATCTTAGACATCTCTTTTTTAGCTTTTTCAATCTTATCTATCTATCCCTGGTATACATTATTGCACATGTTCACATCAATGGAGGGATCTTTCATTGATTTCTTTACATTTTCTATCATTGCTTCTACCTCTTGGATCTTTTTGAAATGATCATCAGTGAGCTTGTCTTGATCCATACAGTTAGCAATAATATTCTTGCCCTTTGCTGCAAACTCCTTTAAAGATGCTTGACCAATCTTTAGGGAACTTAGGTCAAGTGTAAAGTTTCTAACCAATTCATTTAGCCTCTTCTTCATATACTTCTCTTCTACCACTTGAGATGTAGACTCTTCCAAGCTAGAGAAGTTTGTCTTGAAGGCCGTAAGGATGTTGCTAACATCATCAACTATATTAACCTTAGACACTTTCTTGTCTGAAGGTAATAAACTGTTTAGAATGTTGACTGATTCAGCAAACAAGGGGTTTCTCATAATTTCTTTTTCTTTTTCTTTTTCCATGGCTAAGACACTGATCTTGATTAGGTCTTCTTCTCCCCAAGAATCCAAATTGGAGGTATCTGGTGTCAATCTTGTTAACAATGATGTTGAGGGTAATGGAGTGATAGGAGTGCTATCCACCATTTCTTGTTTAACTCTTATTGTCATTTCAACAAATAGTTCACTTGTTTTTACCTCTTATTCTCCTTTATTTTCTTCTATCTTTTCTTCCTCTTTTTTTGTTTCTTTCTCTTTTTCTTTTTCTATTCTTTTTCTGTTTCTTTTTCTCCTTATTTTTGTGTCTCTTTTTTTGTTTCTTTCTCTTTTTCTTTTCCTGTTTCTTTCTCTTCTTCTTTTTGTGTCTCCTTCTCTTCTTCTTTTTGTAACTTAGGTGAATTGTCACCACATAGAATTTCAGCTTCTTGTGTGCTCACAAAAGCTTCTTCAAACTTGTCCAAGTCTTTGTCTGTAGCTTCCATGGCTATTTCTACATTATCAATAATGATAGTGCTTTGCTTTTGTGTCTTTGTCATGGGAGTAGACTTATCTACCTCTGTATGTGTTACAACTACAGGCACTGAGTCTTGAGGACCTGTCACTGGTACATTAGTGGGCCCTTCCACCTTGACTTCCTTTGTGGGAACTTGAGCTATGGGTGCAATAGGTGGGTACATGTGCATGTTCATGAAAACCTTCTCAAAGGCTTTCTCTGTCTCTTTTGCTATCAACTCAAAGTTCTTGTCTATTATATGTAGTTTTCTTAGCTTTGTTTGTGGATGTGGCTTTACCAATTCTAGCAACAATGATTTCTCTTCCAAGGAACACACCGGTAGACTTTCATCTAGAATTTTATCTCTTATCCTAAGATCTTCTTCAATAGCTTATTTCTTCAAGGATTCTAAGATGTTCAAAACATTGTCTGGAATGACTATTTTTAGTTTCAAGACTGTCCTTTTGAACTTGATCATATGTTTTATGATCATGCCATGAATCTCTCACTTGTCAATTTCACTATATTTGTCATAAAACTTTCCTATTTTATCCAATCTTCCTTCATCAACAATCTTTGTACTCAATACTTTAAGACTAGGTCTGAAACCTACCTCTAGAGGTGCTTGAGTATTCTTCCCACTTCTTGTTGCTCGTGAGGATGGATGACTGGTGCTAATGTCTTTCTTCCTCTTAGGCATTTCCTTATACTCAGGAGGAGTTGTAAGGTCAATTGTTTCTGTGGGCACAGGTGGGGAAACATCATATTTTCTTGTTTATCCTTGGGGTCTTCAGATTTCTCAATCTTGACCTTCTTTAACTTAGGATCATCTCCTTTTGTTTCTGCTACAGATGCACTCTCAATTCCCAAAGAAATATTTTCTTGTCTTGCTTTGTCAAGGTCTACTTGAGTTACTCCATGAATTCTAAGGATCTCAAAAGTAACCTTAGCTACTTTTCTTTTGGTTGCTGCACTATTCAAAACAACATCAACTTCTCTTGTTTTCTCTTCATAACTCCCCCATCTTGGTTCATTAGGGTCCTTAGGGGCTGATAGTAATACTTGTGCATATGCTTCTAGGACTTTTTCATCAACCTCATATCCAAGTGGATGAATCCTCTTTGTCCTTGGCTCCACTACTTCCATGCAGGTTACATCAGTTTCCACCAAAAAGAAAATAGTGTCTTTGCATTTTTCAACAATACTCTCAGGTATTCTATATCTCATCTGCATTATGATTCTAAAGGTTTTCAACTCTGGCTCCATGAAGCTTCTCAGAGTGATATCAGTGGTTTCCTTGAAGGATATCTATGGCATTGTAGGAATACTCTTGTCTAGATACAAATTTGACACCTTTCCAAGAATGTGGAAGTACATGTATATGATTAAAGACCCAAACCTAAATATTTTGGTCTTGTTATGTTTGATGGCTTTAATGTTGTCTATCAGTTGTGCACATAGGATATCACACAAATTAAACTCTCCATTCTCTCTCACAAGTCTTATTGTTGCAAGAATTGTGGTCGTTGACACATTGTTTACTTTGCCGGTGTGTTGAAACCTATACCCTAGTATCATGGACATCAATTTGATGTATTTATCCTCTATAGGCTCTATAGTCATTCCATGCCTATCACTTCTTGACTTGCATATTTGCTCAAATATCTTCCTTACATCCTTTCTTGCTGGAAGAACAACACCTGTCCTTGAAAGGCTTGTCATTTCATGAATTAGGTCACTTGTGATTCTCATCGGTACTTCACATATCTAGAATAGGTCATCATGAATTCTGCTAAGCAAGATCTTTATCCACTCAGACTCATAAAACTCATATGTCATAGCATATTCAACTATGGGATGGTTCTCTAACTGTGCAAACTCATCAAGGAAGGTTTTTTCTGGTTTCATCATGGTCTCAATGTGTGCTCTAATCCTATTAAGACCTACTAGCTCCTTCTTACAGTATATTTTTGCATGGATGTCTTCAAGATGCATAACACCCATAGGGGTTTGGGAGAATGCTCCCTCTAAATCATATAGGATGGATTTGAATGGGTGCCTCTTGAAAATATATATCTTCTTCTCCACAACATCAAACACAATGGGAGTAGCCATAACTTACTTTATTATTGATTTGATTAGGTTTCCAAGAACTTCTAAATCGTTGCAACTAATTAGGGCTTCCATAATGGATCAAATATACTTCTTCACTGGTGAATCACACTTCAATCCTTCACAAACAACTGCTAGGGCTTATGTGCTCTCCAATTGCTTAAGCTTGAATGCAATGAGTGATCTACAAGTCTCTATGTACTTTAAAGTGAAAATTTTTCCATTAATGCTTGCCGCATAAACCGGACTTTCACTGAAAAATCTCTAACTTTCATTCTGCAATCAATCAGCTAATGCACTTTTGCACATAGGTTTTTCTAGTCTCCAAAAGGTTAAAGCCAAAGGCGCATACTCTGAGGGTGAGTATATTGTCTGCACAGGGGTCTAGAGCTAAATTAGCTCCCCCTATGACCCTGAGGGTCATTCATCCAGATGTAGAGGGTGCATCCACTATGGATGCATCTAATACATGCTCATCAACCTTATCCTTCTTTATCTCTAACCAAATCATGCTCGCATCTTCTGAAGCTTTCACAAACTTGACTTCTCCTTCAATATCCAATATTGAGTTTTCTGTCTTTTTAGGGCTTTCCTAACCATGCGTTCTTGATCTATAAAACTTTGAGATGTGTCTAGCCTTGTTACAAGAGTGACAAATAATAGGAGGCCTTATATTCCTTGGTGCATTGACATGGGTTACCATTTTACATTGTCTAGCACAGTGACCATTATAGTTACATATCTGACATGTAACATTCTGAGAGCTTCTTACATTTGGTTGATTCTGATTTCTTTGATTATGCCGAGTCTTGTTCTTTTGACTTGTCTTACAATTCATAGCTTTATGACCAAATTTATTGCATGAGTAACAGTAACCATTGAAAGGTCTTACCTCTTTACAGTTCCTTGCTATATGTCCATGCTTGTTACATGCATAACAAGTATGGTCTACTGGCTTACGCTCATTCTTAGAAGGTTCAACATTATCTTTAGTTTCATTTTCTATCTTCTTAGCATCAGTAGAGTATTTTGGTGCATTCATCCTTGCTCACATGTTATCAATATGATTATGAGCTTTATTGAATCAATACAACTAGTATCTCCTTTAAACCTTCTTACATATAACTATGACTTTATCAAATCAGAACTGATGTGTAATTTGTCAATGTGATCCTTTGCCTCTTTTAATTCAGATTCCAAACTTTCTTTGTTGTTTCTTAGTTCCAAGATTTCCATGTTTTCTTGCCTCAATTCTTCATTCAGTTGAAGGTTCTCTTTGATATGTTCATCATAGACTTCCTGATTGTTATTTATATTGTCATCCAATTCTTCAATCTGATCTTTTAGAGATGTGCTTTCTTCATTTAGATTTTTGACCATTATCCCTAAATCACCGGTAGAACATTCTTTTAAATCTTTTCTTAGTCTTTTGATGATTGTTTGAGCATCACTAAATTTTTCTTTTAGTTCTTCAATTTCCTTTTCAGATATGTCCAGGTCTTCAAGAGAAGCTTCAAGATTTCTTTTCAGATGATTCATTTTTGTCTTGTCCATGATCTCCTCAAGTGGTTAAACTTCTTTGTTGAGGACCAGAGCTCTGATACCAATTTTTAGGAATGGGAACACTGAGAGGGGGAGGGCGGGGTGAATCAGTGTTCACTATATTCTATCCTTTTTATTTTACTCTTTAAACTGAACTTGAATGCTTAAGTACTGAAATAAACATCAACATAAACAAGAAACATGAACTCAACACATAACACCAATATGGTTACGGGGAAACCTAAATAGGTAAAAACCTCGGTGGGAATTGACACCCACTAATAATCTGTCCTAGTGTTTTATGATCCTTGTTAGAAGATCCTTAACCTTGTTAGGAGTTATCTTTACAATGTATTTAGTATAGTGACCTTGTCAAGGGTCAGACCCTGTTAGGAGTCTTTTACAATAACCCTGTTATGGGTGGGGACACATTGTTCTAGAGCTCATTGCTCAAGTGGTGAAGGCTACAACCTTCTAATCTCAGATACACACTATACTTGCTAGATGAACTGGTGCTGTGACACTGCTTGTCAGATAAGTTCCTTTGATGCACTGATGCTTTGACCTCTTGCAAAGATCTAATACATCTTATCAAATCTTTGCACACTTTTGCTTTGCTTATCTCAACTCTATATCAACATCTTTTTTATTACAAAGGGCGCATCTCATATTTATATGCGCTACTAAAATAATTAGCTAGGTTGGCCTATAGCCGATTACATACAATGCTTCCAATTGAATTGGTTCAAGTGTGTTTACAAAAAAACATAATTACATGTCTACAACTTAATTTCAATAGGCACATAACCTTTACAAAACAATATTATAGTCGCTAATCAATTTACCATTAGTCGGCTGTATACTTTGTTCTATTTTGGCATACACTGGCTGTGTAACTTCAACTATCTATAACTTCATCATACTTGCATATCTAATCATGCACTCATAGACTAAGCATGAATACACTCTTACCATCTTATCTTCTAGGGCGCATACCATAACTTGGTCATACGCATGCATGCTGATGCTCTGAACTACTGGTGCTCTGCTAACTGTCCAGTCTTCTGTACTTAGCCAATTTCTAATCTTCTGATTAAGTGCACTGACTCCAAACTATTATATGACTTTGTTTCCATAATGACAACACTATATCTAGTCATATACAATAGTATAGTCAACTTTCCAACAAGAACATTGTATGGAAGCTTTTCAACTTTTGCATTGCCAAATTGGGTATTACTAGAGAGTTAATTAACCTCATGGTGCCTAACAGGGAAGGTGGAAAAATTGAGACCACTGAACTTATTGACACCTCATTGGTTGTCTTGAGTGATTCCACTTGGGAATTTAATTTTAATTTTCTTAATAATGCCAGGAATAGTATGATTGACAACTACGGATCTATCAAATGGATTTTCTTTGAAATTGGTGATTTAAAAACTAGGATGGGAGAGATGGATAATAGAAAAGATGAGAATGCTGACAGGGATAGGCCTAACCCTAACCCCCTCCTCAATGTGGCTAACTTTTACAAGCTAGAGGCCAGGAGGCTAGATATGGAGAATAAGGTGTCTGGTATTGAGGGTACCCTCAAGGGAATTGATGAGAAGAGTTTTAGTATTCTCAAAGCCTCCAATGAGCATATTAAGATTCTTATAGCCAAGATGGAAGCTACCCCTTGTGATATTGCTAAGGAACAAACTACTAATGAGTCAGAGGTTACCCCAGACTCAGGACCAGGTATGTGTACCAAGTCAAGCATGAGGAAGAGGGCTACTACGACTTCCCCTGATGATTTGATCCAGATCAAAGAAGCGATAAACAAAATTGACCATTTGGAGGTGCAGGCAGCCAATTTGCTTGACAAGATGTCTTGAGTTGTTCCTCTCTTTGTTTCTTACTTTTGCTGCTTCTGGGGTTGGTCCTCTCCTTGTCTTTTTTTGTTGTCTTTTGTTCATTGGCCCTATTGTTGGCCTTTTTTGCTTCTTGTATGCTCTTTTTGTTATGGAGCTTTAATGTAAAATCTTAAAATTTGTTATGGGTTTCAGCTACCCATCAAAACCTATTTTACTTAATAAAAAATAATGCTAAACAAAGGAGTAACATCAATAGAATAACTAAGATTAATGGGAGAAATGGAACCAATATTGAATATCTTAATTAGATTTCAGTAGAAGCAGTTAAGTATTATGAGGGTGTTTTACATAATTAGGAAGACTCTAATTTGGAAGAGAAAATAAGCATTCTAGAGAATATTCCTAGGATTATATGGAAGAAAAAAATAGGAGCTTAACAAAAAAATTCTCTAAGGCATAAATTGAGACTGCAGTAATGTAAATGCATCTAGACAAGGCCTTGAGGCCAGATGGATTCCCTACCTTCTTTTTTCATAAGTGTTGGATTTTTATAGGCGATGAGGTGGTAGATGCATTAGAAGGGGTTAAGAACTTGGAAAAATTTCTCAAGGAAATTAATAACACATTTTTTTACCCTTATCCCTAAGAAAGAAAAGGCAGTAAGATTTGATGATGTCAGACCTATAGTATTATACAATACTATCTATAAATACTTACACAAACCATGGATAACATAATACAAAAGCTTCTCCCAACATTAATTAGTGAAGAACAAACATGCTTTGTTCTTTGAAAATCTATTTATGATGGAGTTATTATTGCTCAAGAGGCAATTCATTTGATTCAACAAAACTGTAATCCAAGTATGTTGATTAAGCTTGATATTAAGAAAGCCTATGATAAGGTAGAATGACACTTCCTTTGCAAGTGACTAGAGGCCTTTGACTTAGCTAAACAATGGATTAATCTTATCTTTGAGTGTATTTTGAGTTCTAGAATATCAATATTGGTTAAAGGCTGCACCGCAGAAGGCTTTTTTTGCATTTTTAGAGGATTAAGGTAGGGGGATCCAATCTCCCCCTTCCTATTCATTATTATGGTTTAATCACTAGGGAGAACTATAACTAAAGCTAGGTAACAAGATACTATTAAATGTGTTAAAATAACTAATGACCTTGACCCTACTACACATCAATAATTTTTTTATGATACCATGCTCTATGGTGAAGGGGAGAAACAAGAAGCAACAAAAATCAAGAATATATTAGATTCGTATACAAGAGCCTCAGGACAAGAGATCAACAAGGGAAAAATAGAAATATTTTTCTTCAACATTGATGAGAACATGGAAAATGTAATTTGCAATATTCTTAACTTTAAAAAGGGTGAATTACCTTCTAAATACTTAGGCATGCACTTAGATAAGGCATCATAACCAAAAAATTGTGGGACCAGATTATTTTAAAGATTAAGAAAAAAATAAAATCATGGAAAGGGAAATGGTTATCTTCTGCAAGTAGAGAAACTATGTTAAAATTTGTACTTTTAGCTATTCCAATCTATCAACTTTTATGCATTAATTTACCTACAAGAAAGAGAACATAACTAAATAAACATCTCAGAACCTTCTTTTGGTAGGGAATGGGTGATAAGGAAAATATCTGATTAGTAGCTCAAGACAAGGTGTGTAGACCACAAGAGGAGAGGGGTGCTGCGATAAAAAATATTAAGGAACAAAGAAGGGCCTCGAGGGCCAAATTAGTATGGAAAATGTACATGAACCCCCATCTAAATTGGGTGAAGATCTTATATCAAAAATTCCTCAATGCAAGTAGGCCAACTAGTATATTTAGGATTGCTTCCCCCCTAAAGGATCACACATATGGAATTTTATGCTAGAATGTAGAAATATCATGATGGAAAAATTGACTTGGAACTTAGGTAATGGTGAGAAAGCTTTGTTTTGGAGGGATTTCTAGGGAGGTTTTGCAACAATTGATAGTTTATTTAACTTTGAGAACTCCGAGGACATCTTAGAAGCCCAGTGGGGTAAGTATGTTAAAGACTATATAGAAATATTAGAGGAAGGCCTAGCTCATGGTTGGAGGTTGAAATATTTTGACAATACTAATATCCTAGAAGATAATTTAGGAATAATCTCATGAGTATCCTTAGTAATAGAAACATAACCTTTCAATTAAAGGAAGATATCTTAGTGTGGGCTGACTCAAAATTGGGATAATATAATACTAAGGATGGGTATGAGTTTCTCATCAAGTAGCAACACATACCAAAAATTGAGATCCCTCTAAAATTGTGCTGAGAAAATAGCTGCCTACCTAAGGAATGATTGTTCTCCTCGTTAGCCTCATAGAAAAATATCTTGACTGCAAATAGATTTAAAAGATTGGGGAATGAACACCCCAGTAGATGCCCTTTATGTGAACAAGAGGAGGATAATGCATATCACATTTTATTAACTTGTAGCTTTTCTAGCCAGTATTGGCAATGGATATGCATTAAACTTGGATGGAAATCATCCCTTCCCAATTCTATTTTAAGTTTTTTCCAATCATGACACATCATCAAAAGGAACTACCTATATAGTAACCTATGGATAAAAGCACCTTCAATTGTCATATGGGAATTATAGAAAGAATGAAACAAGCATCTGTTCAAAGAAAAGAAATTGAATTTGGAGAAACTTACAAACAAAATTGAGGCAACCATTATAGAAACTGCTGACAATAGAATCATGCATCAACCTAAAAAGGAATCCAAGATGATGAATTGGAATGAAAAAATAAGAAGTAGATGGATTGGTTTAAAGATACCTCAGTATGTTGGGCTAGGTGAGGAAGATAATAAACAAAAAAGAAAGGAAGTGAGATAGATGCCTCCTGAAAAGGAATGGTTCAAGCTCAAATTTGATGATGAGTCTCATGGTAACCCAACATGTATAGAAAAACCAATAGGCACTGAGACCAACAACACAGTTGAGCTTAAAAAGATCATGTAAGGAAAGATGATCATGAAAAATATGTGAGATGGAAAGCATATACAACCTAATTTAAGTATGAAGATCAACATATTGTAGGTAAAGATAATTTTGTAGCTAGTCATATTAGCAGATATTTTTTTGGAGTCTTCATGCATGTAAGACCCCTTTGGCCCTAACACAAAATAGTAGGTATAATTATCTTTATTTTACATTTTATACTAATGGGATGAGACTATGAGACATTGTAAGATATATTTTTGTGCTCCATTTTCACGTATGTTAGCATGACATTGCCATATGTGTCTATGTACGGGTAATTATCTAATCTATTTTGGTAGCTCAATTGTAATTGCTTCACATTCTAATATTGTATAGTGTCATTGTCACGTGGACATAGTGATACTATTAGGTTTATTTCTTATGTTAGTATCTCCTTTCCTCATGTTTTTCCCTTTTTGGTATATGTGTGTGTTCTAGACTTCTCAAGATATTGAAGTATTGTTATAGACTATTTATCATGTGTTTATGGCATTAAGATGATGATTAATTTATGTTTTAGATGGATATATTTATGTTGGAAGGATCATTTCTTATGTTTCTTTCTTTGACTATGAATATGGCATATGATGAATATGACATATGCTCATGATTTATGAATATACTCTATGACTATGTTTCAGATGTATACTTACGATTATGGACTAACCCATGTTATGAGATGAACATAATAAATATATGTGTTATGGATGCAATGTGATTGTTCTCTCCATGGTGTGTTTGAATGATGAGGGAAAAACTCATAGTTACTCTCCTAATGAGACCTACATAATGTCTCGATCCCCCTCATTGTCTGTACTATTTTCCATAAGGTACTCTGAATCATCTCCTTTTAAGATTAAAATGATGATGAATTGATGAAATAAGAGATAAAGCGCATAATATATCCTTTATGCATTAATTGCAACCTTTTTACATTTTTGGTACTAACTATTCATCAGTTCCATGTTCTCTTTTTGATTGACACAATCCATAAAAAAGACTGCTTGATATCTTCTAGAAAATTCATTGCATACTACCTTAAGGTTTTGGGACTTAAAAATTTAGACTTCATAGTTCTCTTTCTTAGACCATAGTTTTGGACTAATTGTCGCTAGTAGTAACATCACCAAAAGAGAGTGTCAGACTAGGAGGGGATGTCAATTCATCTGATTTGCTTTTGGGAGAAGGTTCTACATCAAATTTAGTGAACACCTTTTGAATTGATTTCTTTACCCAAATTTTATTTATTTTTGATTTATCTTTTTTTATATCTACTATCTTCATTGGAATACTAGTTCTTTTAGAGTTTCTTCTACAATATTTTGCAATATGACCAATCTTATTGCAATTGTAACAAATCAGTCCTTTTTGATAACTTCCTTGGCTCATTCTGCTTCCAGATCTATAGTCGAATATGCATGCTAATGCTTTGCTTCCAACCTCATTGCATGCATAACAAGTGTCATTAAAAGGTTGTTTGCATTGAAATTGAGATTGAATTCTTCTACATTCATCAACCTTATAACCAATATTGTTATAATTATAGAAACTTAAATTAATTGGATCCATTTTATACCAATTTTTACATACTATAGCTTTATGTCCAAATTGTTTACAAACATAATAGTTAACTTTAAAGATGAACCTCTAAGTTTCCAAAGGATGAAAATATTTAGATTTTTTTTCTACCTTATGATTTGATTTGTTGTCATCTTCAAATCCAAAACCTACTTTTTCATAATTATGTCCTTGTGAACATAGAAAAACAACAAGAACTTCCTTTCCACCTTTCAATTTTAACCCTTTTTCAATCTATTCATTTGCTTCTACTAGTTGATTTTTTAGTTTTTACAGTTCCTCTTCAAGTTTGGAGAAAACATCAGACTTGTCTTTTAATTTTTTATCAAGATCTTCAATATCCCCTTTTCCATCTTCTAGAAGAATTTATGAAATATAATTCTATCTTCAACCTTCTTTAGTTTAAATTTGGTAGAATCTAGATTAGCTAGAGTAGATTTTAGCTCTTCTTCCAGAAATTTTCAACTTCGCCATCCTCATCCCAAGCGCGATACCCCCAATCATATATATCATTTAGGTTTTCTTCAAACATGGTTTACATGACTTCCAAATCAACCTCAAGTAATTAAATTTGAAGTAGAGGAACCTTACTTTGATACCAATTGTTGAACACACTCGAGAGGCTGAGAGGGGGTGAATAAGCCTACATAAAAAAATTCTCTTCTTTAAGAAATTAATCAAAAAGGTTAAACATTCAATTTAAGTCATGCAGTTAGAAGATCCAAAAAGATAATAACACCAACATTTTATACGTGGAAAACCCAAATGGGAAAACCAAGGTGATAATTAACTCATGAAAACACTTCACTATATATATGAGATGATTACAAAAAGTGATCTCATTGCTCCAAACTCTCTAACAGAGGCTCACTTCTAGAGTAGCAAGATACAAAACATAATAAGATGGTTTTAATGTCAGAGACATACTAGTTACAAGACAAAATTTGTTACATAGTATAGAGTAATTTGGACTGGAATGAATAACTCATCTGGGTATACTACACTCTAATCTGGGTATTGATTCAACCTGTATCTGAAAAGTCTGAATCTTCTACAATCTTCCTTTTTCATTCAAAAATAATACGTAGTACAAATACTTTGCCAACCATAACCAAATATATACAAAAAAATTTCTTTTCAAAAATATGATTGAGTCAGCCATAATATTTTTCCTTAAAAAAAAGCCTGAGTTGGCCATATAAGTATAGTAAAATGTGAAGTAGCATTTAAATCAATACATGTCAGCCAAAATAGCTAGAGCATGTAATTCTATTGATTGCAACTATATTACAAAATACTAATCATCCCACAGGTGGGTGTTTGAAGTTGGGTACCAATTCCGTGTAAGTCCGTGTTGGGAAAAAATTGCAATAAGAAACAGGCACTTGATTTTTACAGATCGGGCACCCATTTAGGTTCAGGAGCCCGATCCATTTTCAAAAATCAGGCGCCCATTTGCAAAATGGGTGCCCATTTAGGATTGGGCACACAAAGAAAAATAGGTGCACAATTTCTACAAAATGGGCGCCCGATTTTTACAAATTGGGCGCTTGTTTTGTAAAAATCGGGTGCCCATTTCTAAAATCTATTTTTTTAAAAAGTGATTGTTTGTCATTTTCACCTTCAAGAAAGGGATCATGTTTAGCAGAGCTCGGGTGCCCATTTTAGCTTCTCCTGCTGACTCCATCTACTATTTTTTTCGTGTTCCAGGTATGTACTATTAATTTTTTTTATTTTTTTTATGATTTTTGTCATTAAAAATTATAGTTTCAAGTTATTTTTAATTAAAAAATGTAGTTTAATGTTGTTTTCAAAATTATTGTATAAATTTAATTATATTTTATCTTTCAAGTAGTTCTTTTTAATTTTAATTTACTTTGTAAATTAGCATACCAAATTAGAAAACTGTTAAAATTTTAATTTAACCCTATACAAATTTAAATTATGAAACCCTACATAGAAAACCAAAACCCTAGGTAGTAAAACAAAAATGTAAACCTATACAAAATTAAATTACGAAACCCTAAACTTAGAAAACCAAAACATAAATTTAGAAACCCTCTCTCTCTCTCTCTCTCTCTCCCCCTCTCTCCTCTTTCTCCCTCTCTCCCCTTTCTCTCTTTTCTCTCTCCTCTTTTTTCTCTCTCCTCTCTCTCTCTAAAAAATGTTAAAACATGTTCCTTAAAACCTTTCGAAACATAGAGTTTTAAAACATCAAAATCCTTGGAATCTTTTTTCAACCAAGTAGGTGTACATTCTTAGAAAAAAACATTTAAACATTTGTCTTCATTATTTTTGTAACCTGTTAAATGTAAATAACTTATATGCTAATTTTTAATTTATTTATGATTCTCTCTCTCTCATCTCTCTTTTTCTCTCTCTCTCCCCCTCTCTCTTCTTTCTTATAAAAAACATTTAAACATTTGTCTTGATTGTTTTTGTAACCTGTAAAATGTAAATAACTTATATGTTAATTTTTAATTTATTTATCACTCTCTCTCTCTCTCTCTCTCTCTCTTGGTGATCCCATGAAGTTGTGTCCCACTTTTAGGGACAAACAAAATCGGTGTCATGGGAAAAAAAAATTTAGAGTCTTCGTGTGAAGTTGATACTTCGCCCGAAGTGGTGGACCCAATTTGCACGAAGTACCCTAGACAAGGGGCTTCATGTGAAGTACCCTATGCAGGGGTCTTCATGCGAAGAGGGCCTTCACGTGAAGCCCCTTTGGGACAAATTTTGTTATATATTTTTGGCGTTTGTTTTTTATTTCTCATTGTTACTATCATATTTGCAGACCCCAGGCCTTGGAGTGAAGCACATCAGCACGTCAGCACACCAGTGCCTCCCGAGCTTCTTCAACATTTTCAAATTATTAGTAGTATCAGGTAGATGCATTTTTCTCATTTTTTAAATTGTAAATTATATGTTTTATATTTATTTTAGTTAGTTATTTGTTTCAAATAATTTTTTATTTGTAGAAATGTTAGAAAATCATGGTTAAATATTATCTAATATGTTAGAAATTGATAGTAGAATGTTAGAAAATCATAATTAAATATTAGAAAATGATAGAAATATTAAAAATCATAGTATAAATGTTAGAATGTGTTATAAAATGGTAGAAAATCATAGTAGTTTATTAGCAACTGTTAGAAAATATTTACAAAATATTAGAAACCGTAGTAGAAATGTTAGAAAATGTTAGAAAACATTAAGATCTTATAGAAATTATTAAAAATATTTGTTTTTAAATTTCAAGTTTAAAGTTGTAAATATTAGGAATCTCTCTCTCTCTCACACACATGTACACACATTTTTAGTAAATATTAGTTAGTTATTTATTTAAAATAATTTTTAGTTTGTAAAAATCTTAGAAAATCGTAGTTAAATTTTTGAAAATGATCTAGTAGTCTATTATAAAATGTTAAAAAATTGTAGTACAGTAAGTTTCTAGGACCCTTATTCCTCCCTTACGACATATTAAGACACTATGATCCCTTAGGAATCTTAAGATCTTATAATACATATTAGGCTGTCCTATGACCCATTGATGTACATGTTAGGTTCCATTAATACATACAAGGACCCATTGTTTCCCTCAAGGCTCCTTAAGACATATTCTAGTATGAATTAATGTAACTTATGATCTCTTAGGACCTATTATGAGGCCTATAACCCTTTAAGACATTCTAGGACCATTATGTATCACTTATGACATCTTACTTGACACATAGGACCCCTTAGGACCCATACGACCCATTATTATATCTTAAAATCTCCTAGGACACATTCATCTATCTTAGCTTCTGTTAATACATATGTGTGTGTGCTAGAAAGTAGTCACACTTCTGTGAATCATTACATTCAAGAACACTGATCAACAGTGAGGTCTCAAATATCGATTCACAACTCTCTGTTCATGGAGTGCAAAGGTTGCATATGAGGCCCTCAGATTGACCTAGTTAAACCCATGCAGGTACACCAAGAAACAAGAGATTCAAGGATGAGAAGCAAGAATGCTAATCTCCATTGATCTTCAAGTTATTGCATGTAGATGAAAAACTAATCTAGATGATAACAATGCAAAGAAGTAAACTACTCTATTGAAATGAAAGTTTTACTCTCCTTTGCTAATTAAACTATATGAAGATTAAGCTAAAACAATGAAAGAGACTAAGCTAAGATGCTATGAAGATTAAGCTAATATGTAAATGTGAAAGCTAAAATGAAATCACTCGATGTCAGGGGTTGTGTTGAAAAACACAGTTGGGGTGGTGTTGAAAAACACCATTCGTGAGGTGTCCTAAAGACTGATGCATCCAAGAGACCAAAGCTAACATAGTTATGACCCCTAGACAAAGACAACAACCAATTCCAAACCAAGGCAACAAGGACAAGGCGTGATGGAGAAAGGCTAAGTGTCAAGAATGCATACTAAGAAATAGGGGTGCAAAGGCCTCAAGTAGCACCCATTTCCAAGTTTTCACCACTTGGATTTTATTGCAATTTTTTTCAAGACTTTTTATATATATATAGTTTTGTATTTTTGTGACCAAGGTGCCTATTTCTAAGTTTTCACCAAGGCACTTTTTCTATTTTTTTGAATTTTTGAATTTTTTGATTTTTTTGGTGAGACATCAAAGCGCCTATTGCTAGGTTTTCACTAGGATGCTCTTTTTTTAGGACATTTTCTAATTTTTAGAATTTTTTTTTCAGCATTATATATGAATTTTTTGGATTTTTTTTAGGATCAATAAATATGTACAGAGGATGCCCCGAGACAGAACAGGCATCATGGATAGAACTTCTTCAAGTGCAAGATATTGATAGGCTTAGGGAGCTTCTCCCCCTCTTCAGTCGATAGTAAATAAGCACCTATCCCAAAAGCTGCTATGATGATGTAGGGTCCAAGCCAATTAGGTTCAAATTTTCCCTTTTGTTCTCTATGTTGTTGGTTCTTAGGATTTTATCGTAAGACAAGATCTCCCACTTGGAATGCTCTAGGGTGAACCTTTTTGTTGAAGGATTTGGATTTTCACTTTTGATAGACCCTCATATGGTCAAATGATTCTTTACACTTCTCATCTATAAGTTCTAACTCTTGCAGTCTCATGGCGCGGTAGTCTTCATCGGTAACTAGACCTTTGAGAGAGACTCTAAGTGAAGGAATCTCAACCTCTAAAGGTAAAACTACTTCAGCACCATAAGTAAGGGCAAAAGGAGTAGCCCCTATTGGAGTATGCATACTCATTCTATAAGCCAATAAGGCTAGATTTATCTATAAATGCTAATCTCTACCATTCTTATGAACTGTTCGATGGAGAATTTTAAGAATGGTTTTATTTGAAGCCTCTGCTTGTCCATTTCCTTGCGGGAAGTAAATGGAGGACCAATGTTGTTTTATCTTGAATTTCTTGCAGAGTTGTGTAAGGTCCTTATTTTTAAATTGACCTCCATTGTTAGTGATTATCTCAGATGGCACTCCATATCGACAGATGATATGGTTCAAGATAAACAGAGAAACTATCTTGCCCGAGGCAACAGAAAGTGGAACAACTTCTACCCATTTGGTAAAGTAGTCAGTAGTAGTGATGATAAATTTATGTCCACTTGATGAGTTGGGATGAATCTTCCCAACAAGATCAAAGGCCCAGTGCTGAAATGGCCAATGAGATATGGAAGGAATGAGCTCCCTGCCTGGAGCATGGATTAGGTGACCATGTTTTTGACATTTTTCGCATGATTTCGCAAAAGCTACCGCATCCATCTGCATGGTAGGCCAATAGTACCCCACCCTAAGCAACCTTCAAGCCATGGAAAGACCATTGGAATGTCCCCCATAGATGCCCTCATGAATATCAACTAGTGCTTGATCAGATTCCTCCTTTTCTAGGCACCTAAGAAGTGTCCCATCTAAACCCCTCCTATACAAATCACCAGAGATGAGGGAATGGCGAGAGGTGTTTCAGGTAAGGTTTCTTCTTTTAGATCAATTAAATGTTTTAGGGATGATGCCATCATGTAGGTATGAATAAATGGCACCGTAGTAGGATGATTCATGACCGATAAGGGTACAGATAACATGGCTTTCTTGGGAGTCATAAATAGGATAGTGTAGCTCTTCCACTAGAAATTCAAATCTAGAATCATGCTGCTCTAACTCAAGAAGCAAAGCAAGTGTGGCCATAGCATTAGCTACTTTATTTTCTACTCTGGGGACTTGCTGAAATGTGATGAATGCGAAATACCGTCTCAATGAATCAACCATTTTCTTATAAGGTACCAGTTTCTCATCTTTGGTTTGATATTGTTCATTAACTTGGTTGACTATCAATTGTGAATCCCCATAGATGTGTAGTTCTGTGATATTCCATTCAATAGCCATCTTGAGTCCATTTGTCAAGGCTTCATATTCAGCAATGTTGTTTGTGCATGGGAAAAATAGTTTGTAGGACTTAGGAATTGTGTACCCATGAGGAGAAACAAACAACACTCCAGCTCCTGAACCATTCTGCATAAAAGAGCCATCAAAGAACATCTTCCATGTTCTCTCAGTCATGTACATTAGGTGCTCATTTGGAAATTCAACTTGAATGGGCATGCTATCTTGAATTGGGAAATCAGCCAATTGATTTGCAATGGCTTGGCCTTTTATAGCTTTGCGCTCAACATACTCTATGTCAAATTCTGAAAGAACCATCATCCATTTAGCAAGTCTGCCTGTGAGGGCAGCCTTACTGAGCAAATACTTGAGAGGATCAATTTTTTCTATGAGGTGTATTGTATGTGCAAGCATGTAATGTCATAATTTTTGGTAAGCAAACACCACAACAAGGCAAGCTTTCTCAATACTAGTGTAATTGACCTCATATGCAACAAGGGTACGAATGATGTAATATATGGCTCATTCTTTCCCAGTGTCATCAAGTTGAGCTAATAATGCCCCCAAGGAAGATTCTCTTTCTAAAACATACAGTATGAGAGGTTTTCCTGGGATAGGAGGCATCAAAATTGGAGGATTTGCCAAGTATTCCTTAATCTGATCTATGCTCCTTTGACAATCCTCATTCCAGACACATTTGACCCCCTTATGCAAGTTCTTATTGAAGGGTTGAGATCTATCTGCCAGTTGTGAAATGAACCTCTTGATAGATTGAAGATGTCCTTGCAGAATCCTCATTTGGCTAATGTTTTTGGGATGTGGCATATCCAATATTGCTTGAACTTTCTTTGGGTCTACCTCTATTCCTTTAGCTAAAATGATAAATCCTAGAAGCTTTCCAAAGGTGATGCCAAATGCACATTTTTTTGGATTTAATCTTAACTAAAATTGCTCCATACGATCTAGAATGACTTCTAAATCACCTAAGTGTGTATCTCTTTTCTTTGACTTAGCCAGGGTGTCATCCACATAATCTTCCATATTCTTATGCATCATGTCATGGCAAATTATTGTCATATCTCTTTGATATGTAGCTCCTACATTCTTCAATCCAAAAGGCATGACGTTCCAACAATAAGTACCCCATGTGCAAGCAAATGCAGTCTTTTCCTGGTCCTCAAGAGCTATTTTAATCTGATTATATCCAGAAAAACCGTCCATCAAGGAATAGATCTCATAACCTGCCATCATGTCCACTATCATGTCTATGTTAGGGAGTGGAAAATCATCCTTTGGGCATGCTCTATTGACATCTCTGAAATCTATGCAAATTCAAATGGATTTATCATGTTTTGAAATTGGTACAATGTTGGATATCCATTTTTCATAGTCAATAGCCCTTATAAATCCTGCACTAAGGAATTTTTCCAGTTCTACTTTGACTAAAAGAGCAATGTGAGGATGCATTTTTCTTAACTTTTGTTTTACTAGTTTAACACTTGGAGCTATGGATAAGTGATGCATAATGAGATTAGTGTCCAATCCTGGCATCTCTGAGTAAGTCCAAGTAAAATTGACCTTCTTGTTCTATAGGAACTTGGTATATACTTCTTTTTCCTGTGTTGATAGAGACTAAGCCAAATGTACTATTTATGGTGCCTCTTTTGTACCCAAATTTACTGGCTGTGTAGGCTCAACAAGCACTGATGATCTATCTTAAAAATAATTGGGAAGATGATCAAGTACATTATCCTTAGGTGCCTCACAGAGGTTTTCACCTTTGGATACGTCATTTATTTTTACTTTTTTCAGTTTTGACATTGCCACACAGTGGTTTTCGCCATCAGAACTCCTATTCTTTTTATTTTCTTTTCTCTTTATTTTGTGACTAAGGTACTTGATATCTGGTTTTGTCATGCTTGTAGTCGGTTCACTGGTGGAAGAGACTACAAGTTCAATGGCATTTAGGTAATAGGTTATCTCATAGTCATTCTGGAAAGTTAAGAGCTTAGGCTCTTGATAATGTTTGGACCAATCAATGAGATGAGGATTAGCAAGGGGTAAGTCAAGGGCTGGTTCAATGTTGTGGATACAGATGGTATGACCACAGAGTTAGAGTCTATCAAGTATTCTTCTAAGTTACCCAAATCAAGAGTCGACCTATCAAGCAAAGAATCATCCACTAAGGCAACACGTGGGTTCTAATCCTCTAGCCCTACCCATGGCTCATCAGCTACCTCAAGTTAAGAACTATAAGTATGGATGACATCAACACCCATGTTAATTGTAGAACAATTAGAGAGAGAGAGTCCCATTCATACTCATGTGAGTCTGTTTCTGAATCCCAGTTGGGATGTTTACACCAGAAAGGCTTTGGACACCTTCATGTAGAAGCTTCGATGTCATGAAGGGTAACACCTTCTCTTGGGTCAATGTCTGATCCATCTTGTTCTATGCTTTCAACTATTGCATGAGTGGTTGGATTATTTGAATCTCCCCAAAGGAGACTAGTAGAAGGAATCCAATTGTCACACATGTCTTGCCAATTTTTCAAATTTGGTATGTACTATGATTCATCCTCACCACCTGACTCATCAAGGATAGGAATAGTATTCTTGTTATTATTCATAAAACCTAGGCCAACCATCTTCTTAGACCTGCATCCAAAAAGAGCATGATTGAGAGGTTCGGCTCTAGTTTCTAATCTGTGACGGAGAGGGCCACGTCCAGGATAGCCCATTTGTTTGACCAATGTATATCCTTTCCCATAAGCCTTAGGAGAAGGAGAGAAGTTCTCATTATGCATATACTTCTCCTCTTTGTAGATCTAATCTTTAATAGCTACTTCTTCTTTCTCATCCTGGATAGGCATTGAAGACTCAAAAAATGTGTCAAACAATGTCATGGCCAAAGAAGAAGGTCTCATCTCTTGAGAAGGCTTACCATAAGACCTAGGGGAAATAAGCATCTTTGTAAAGGAGTTAAGTTGGTATCCCCCCATACCAAGGTCTATTGATTTGAACTTATCTTTGCACTATGCTAGAGTTGCATTGAAATCCTCTACTTCTCTATTAAGAGGAACATGGGTCCCTACCGAAATGGAGTTGATAGATAAGGTTCTATCCCTAGGTATACAAACTTCTACTCTGTTGTAGGGGAACTTAACACACTGGTGGTAGGTGGATGGCATTTCTTGCATCTCATGGATCCAAGGCCTACCAAGAAAGATATTGTATGCTAGAGGACCAACATCAACAATTTGGAACAAAATGTCTCTCTCAATGGGGCCAATCCTGATAGGAAGAACATCCAAACCCTTGGAACTCCTTTCTGCCTCATCATAGGCTTTTATAGTGATCTTCTTTTTGGTATCAATCACTTCCTCATAATAGCCCAAAGTTTTTAACGGACTCAAAGAATAGATATTGAGCCCAACACCCCCATCTATCAACACACGCCTGACATGGGTTTTATGGATCATGACTTTGATGTGAAGGGCAAGATTATGCAGGTGGTTCAAGGCTTTGTCATCATCTTCTGAGAATGTAAGGTAGTGAGGACTGGTAATATGATTAACCATGCCTTGGAATTGGTCGACATCTAAATTGTTGGGAACATTGGCTATGCGCAAAGCATCCTCAAGGACCTGTTTGTGTCTTGGGGACAACTCTAAAAGCTCCAAGATTGAAATCTAAGCTGGTGTTCTTTGTAACTGGTCAACAAGGTTATAATTCAGCTTGGGGTTGACAGCTAGTTTTATGGTGGCATTCTTGGATACCACTGGCTTTGGTTTATTGGGCTGACCTGAACTGGGCCCTCTTATGATGACAAGGCCTTGACTTCTTGTGACAACATTAAGAGCTTGAGATGACATCCTAGAGTGAGGACCCCTCAGCACCACAATAGGTTCTTCATCAAAGATAGGGGGAGAGTTCACATAGGAGTCATAACCATAAGGATCCTTGTTCCTCATCATGTTAACACTTTCCTCCACAACTTCAAGCATGTTGACAACATTTTCTGTAGTTGTGTAGGTGTAGTTGATTGCAGCCTTGCCATCCTTGGTTTTAGAGGTTTCCCCCTTCTCATACTTAGGCAATGACTCTTTAAATGCTTTGTGATCAGCATTGGTGTTCAGACCATCCACCTTAATCTTTCCATTTTCAATGAGATCTTGGATAATGTGCTTGAGTTTCCAACAATTCTCAATGGTATGCCCAATGCCATTATGAAACTTGTAGAAAGCCTTTTCATCCCACCAATGTGGCTTAATGTTAGGTATGTAATGCTTTGTGGGATCTTGTGGATGCATAAGATTATTGGAAATGAGCATTTTGAAAACATCCTCATATGAGTCACCAAGTTTGGAAAATTGACATTTTTCTTTCTTGGGTTTCTTTTGATACCTTGGCCTGCTCTCTTGTTAAGGAGGTGCATTGAGCTTCATAGCTTGAACTACACTAGACAAGTGAAGGACACCTTGATCCTTAGGTTGGGGAGAATCCACAACTTCTTCATTAACCACTTGCTTATTTTTGTTCCAATGTGCATTCTTCCCTTTATCTTTGTTGGAATTATTATTGTTTTGACCATTGTTGTTATTATTGCCATGTCTGGTCAAAATTCCTTGCCCTTTTAAAACATCCTCAATTCTGCATGCAATTTCAACCATGTTATCGAAGGAATTGAAGATCATCTTTCGAACCTCATACCACATTTGGGGCACCAAGTTGCTGACAAGGATGTTAATTCTCTCATCTTCATGAATGGTCCTAGGATAGCGAGAGCACTATCACCTCCACCTTTGCAAGAATGAGACAAAGGATTCCCCTTGGTTTTGCTTTAGGTTACATAGGTCCAACATAGTGACAGATCTTGAAAGATTGTACGCAAAGTGTTGAAAAAATCTATGAACAAGCTCTTTGAAAGTCTTGACAGGGGGAGTTATGTTGGTAAACCATTCCATTGCTTTCCCCTTAAGACTCCTTGGGAATAACCTCATTAGATAAGAATCATCTTGGTGAAACTCAAAGCTCATTGTGTAAAATTGGTGCACATGATCATGTGGATCCCCACTACCATCATATTTGTCATATTGAGGGAGTTCAACCCTTCTAGGAAAATCCTTCATACTCACACTCTTGTTGAAAGGATTAGGACAAATTGAGTCTAGTGAGAATGAACTCTTAGGTGCCAAAAGTTTTTCCATCATTTTCTTCATTTGTTGTATTTTCTCTTCTTGTGATGGACTTTGTTTCTTAATTTTGTTATCCACATCAAAATTATAAGGGACTCTTGCACCCTTGTTGATTAGACTTTTGAGGAACTTATCTTTGTTTTGTTCCAAGTACTTCTCCACATATTGTTGGAAGAGCGGCTCTTGTTGCATTCTCATGAAGTCTTGAGAATTAAGATCAAAGTCTGAGCTACTGCCCCCATGTTGAGAACTATGATGAGCACACTATGAAGGTTTCCTTGAGTTCCTAGGAGGTGTTTGTCTCCTATAATGGGCATGTTGTGAGGTCCTTCTTCCTCTAGGACTAGGAGATCTTGAAGGGTTCTTGAACGCCTTATACTGCGTGGTGTTCTAGAAGGAGTGGAGGAAGGAGAGTTCTTGCCACTATTGGTACCCCTATTATTGAATTGGGTATTGAGTTGTTGGGCTAAAAGCCTATCTTTCTCTTCTTGAGAGGCTTTCCTTTCCAATTCTAATAGAGCTTGTCTCTCTGCCTCAAGTTGTCTAAACTTTTCTTGCTTCATAGCTTGCTCATCTAGAAAGGCTTTCTTCTCATGCTCAATCCTTTTAAGCCTTTCACTTGTATACCTTGAGGTTTTTTGAAGTGGAGAGTTGGGTCTCGACTATTTGTACAGATCATTGGTATATGTTGCATTGACATGAGCATCACTAGGTTCATTGTCTTGGTCTTCGTGTTGTGACCATTGTTCTAGGTGAGCTCATCTCTCATGCCTTTCAGCTCTTTGATGCGCATCTAGATACCTAGTATTGATGGGGGGTGAACCAAGTTGAGCATCATGAGAGGAATTACCAAACAAAATGTTGTCTCCATGTCTTTCATAGAGGTCATCAAGGTTTTGATCCATAGCTTCCCTCTCCCGCTGAGTCATGGTATAACTCATATCCATACCTGAATGGGAAGATGCTAAGGGGGTCCTCAACTCAGTAGACTTGCTCCTAGGTGATTGGTCAACTATGAGTTCCTTTCCCTTATGCTTTTGACAAGTTTGGACTGGGGGTAATTGATTAAAGACAACCTGAGGTTGTTTCCCTTGACTCACTTGATACATTCTTGTAACTGACATGAAAGGAAAAGAACTCGGTGATAAGACAACCCTAAGATATGTTGGTATCAAACTAGGATAGTAAAAGTGTTCAATTGTCCAAAAGAGAGATGGTGAGATAGAAAATTGCAAAAGGCATCAATCAACACTGTCACATAGGTGCCCAATCAATGGATAAGTATCCTAGCACATATGGATCAGGAGGATGATTTTAATCGAGTTATATCTGATTGAAATTGATTTTGGGTGGAATTGAATTGGACAAGAGACTACTAAGACTCTCCAAGTATGTTATCAAAGAATCCAAGGGTGTATCTACTCAACAAAGATGATTTCTGACTTACCAATTCCAAGAAAGGTTACTTGTAAAATCAAAGGTCACTAATTCAAGAGGTCAAAAATACAAGAATCCCAAGTGAAAATAGGTTTCCAATAGTAGGGTGAGTAGCCTGATCTGATCTGGATCAACTAAGGAGGACTGAAAATGACCGAAAATAGCTCACTATTTTGACAGACCAGGGTACAGGTTCACATGAGGGAATGCAGTCCCGCACGAGGAAACACTAGGGGTCACGTGAGGAAATGAAATCTCACATGAGAAAATACTAGGCTCACATGAGAATGGGCACAACCAGGTGGTGAAATAGGATCAGGCTGCTTAATCAGCAAGTTTGTAAACTTAGGGACTCAGTTTTTTGGTTCATTTTAAAAGATTAACTAGGCATATTAACAGATTTTCAGCATTTATCAAGCACATAGAACAACAACCATGGAGTTTCAACAAGAAAATGTCTTCAAACAATGAGCAAGGGACAAAGCAACCTTGCTCATGAACATGAATATTGACTTAGTATGCTATTCCTTAAAGATACTACTTGTGTATGTTCTCCAAAATGTTTTTCCAATCACACACATAGTCCTAAAAATAAAAAAATTGGCTGCACTATGGTTCTTAATAATGGCTTGAATCTATAACTTTTACAATTTCAAGAAGGCGAACTCACATCTAGGTGCACCGGGGTTTTGACACATTCTGAGAACTTAATCAGTTGGAGATGCTGAGGAGATCTGACAGCCCATCAAGAAACTGTACTCGTGGAGATTTCTTCCACAAGGACATTTGTATAGTGGTTGTCACTACCACGACAAAAGTGGCTATTACCACTTGAGGTTCTGTCAACATGGTTTACCCAATGAAAGGAATGTCCACTATGGTTAACCCTCTCTAAAAGGTGACTCACAACAAGGACCACATGGGGACTTGGCTTAGATCCAAGGGTCTGAGTTTCTGTTACTACCCAAAAAGGGAGTAGAGCATAATCCTCTGTCCTTTTCACTTCACCCAAACACAGAAGATAGATTCATCCAACATGATAAGACTAAAACTATCTTGCCAAGATTCGTAATGTCAATAACTCATGATCTATCAACCTCTCCGGAGAGAGAATGCATCAATCAAAAAGTCAAAGACTACAAATCTAGTAGAACGCAAAGACAGTTCTAGTAACCTCCCTACCTACAAGGGTTCTCTCATTGAGAAGAGCTTCACTGGAAACCCACTCTCTCAAGAACCACAAATAGTGTTAATAGGGCCTACTTATCTATGTGAAACACATATGCAAGAAATGAATCTATATTCTTTTTAAAAACCCCAAAATCGAAATGTGGTTTATGAAAGTGATAAATCACTCAAGCCAAACACACAAGAGATTAATTTTATGTCCAAAATCCAAATGTTATAGAGATTGTAGTAACTCACCTTAGGTCCAAAGATCTGCAATCTAGAATTTAGCACACATCCAAAAGTACAAAATCAAGACAAATCAACATCAAACCGCAAGAGTTAGAAATCAATAATCTAAAATTACAAATCTACAAATTTTGTCTCTACTGTCATGGAATTCCACGCGAGACAGTACTCAGGGCTGCACGAGAAAGTACTGAACCGCACGCGAGAAAGTAGAAGCCCGCATGAGAAAGTACTAAGGCTCACATGAGAAAGTACATAGGCTCGCATGAGAAAACACCTTTGTTGCACGCAGAAGTGCTAGTACCAGCAAAACTTTGTGCGGTATAGTGAGAAACTTTGCATGAGATTCTATAATAGTGATGTACAGAAGTATAGATAGAAAATTAAAAATTGCAGTTTTGATAGAAAAAGTGCTAACAAAGAATAAGACCCTTAACCTCAAAAACTATTTCAAAAACACCAGAACAGGTAGCGAAAATGTATAAAAAGAAGGACAAAATAGAGCCGTTCTGCCCCACAGTGGCCACCAAAAATGTGTGCTAGAAAGTAGTCACACTTTTGTGAATCATTACATTCAAGAACACTCAACAGTGATATCAATTCACAACTCTCTATTCAAGGAGTGCAAAGGTTGTGTATGAGGCCCTCAGATTGACCTAGTTAAACCCATGCAAGTACACCAAGAAATGAGAGATTCAAGGATGAGAAGCAAGAATGTTAATCTCCATTGATCTTCAAGTTATTGCATGTAAATGAAAAACTAATCTAGATGATAACAATGCAAAGAAGTAAACTACTCTATTGAAATGAAAGTTTTACTCTCCTTTGCTAATTAAACTATATGAAGATTAAGCTAAAACAATGAAAGAGACTACGCTAAGATGCTATGAAGATTAAGCTAATATGTAAATGTGAAAGCTAAAATGAAATGATCTTCAAAGCTCTAATGTCACCAAGAAAACCTGCAGCATAACAATACTATGAAAATTCTGGATCTGAAATGAGGAGGGGACTCCTTATATAGAAAAATGTGGAGGAGAGTGCATCCTCCAGAGTAATGTGGGATAAATCCAAAAAGAGGAAAGAAAGCTCATTTTTTAGAAAGTGTGGAGAGAAAAAGAATTTTATTTATTTTTAATTATTTGTTTCCCTTTTTTCATCACAAAGAGCTTTAAGTGGATTTTTTTATTTATTTAAAAAAATGATTCTCTTTTAATTAAACAAGATAACATTATTTAATTAAAAGAGAGATATTATTCTAAATAAGATAAAATTATTTAACTAAAAGAGATTTTAATTAAATAAAATTATTTTATTTAAGAGATATTTCTTTTTCAATTAAATAAGGTTATTTTATTTATTTAAGAGAATATTTCTTTTAATTAAATAAAATTTATTGATGAAATGATCAAACCTTAGGGAAAATTAAAATGATTGAATTAATTAGGATTGATCAAAGAAATTGATTTGAATTTTTAAAAGCATTGATTCAGGAAATTTGATAATTTAATAAATGGGGCCCAAAGTCTAGGCGACCATTTTAGGGTGCATACAATGTGAACCCATCGTTGCCCGCAAGAACCCTTAAGACATACTAGTATCAATTAATGTAACCTAAGATCCCTTAGACCACTTATCACATCTACGAACCATTAAGATTGTTGGACCATTATACATCCCTTACGACATTTTAAGACATATATGACCCATTCAGATCATCAAGACCCATTAACATATCTTAGGTTGTCTTAGGACACATTTATGTATCTTAGATTCAATTAATATCATACGAGGATCCACTAATGTAACCTAGGACCCCTTAGGCCCTCTTATGTTACCCCCAACCCCTTAAGACACTCTACCTGACCCTTATCCATCCCTTACATTATCTTAAGATACATCTAGGACTCATTGTTACCCATGACCCCTTAAGACACTCTAGGACCACTTATTGCACCTACGACCCATTAACATTCTAGGACTCTTATCTGGATCCCTTAAGACCTCCTATGTTACCTGCAACCCCTTAAGACACTCTAGGACCCTTATCTATACTTTAGGACCTCTTATGTTACCCATGACCCTTTAAGACACTCTAGGACCACTTATTGCACCTACGACCCATTAACATTCTAGGACTCTTATCTGGATCCCTTATGAAATCTTAAAACAAATATGAAACCTTAGGACCCCCAAGACCCATTAAAGAATTTTAGGATGTCCTAGGACCACTTAGACCACTTATCACATCTATGACCCATTAATATTATTGGACCATTATACACCCATTATGACATTTTAAGACATATATGACCCATTCGGATCCTGAAGACCCATTAACATATCTTAGGTTGTCCTATGACACATTTATGTATCCTAGATTCAATTAATACATACGAGGATCCACTAATGTAATGTAGGACCCCTTAGGACCTTTTAAGTTACCCACGACCCCTTAAGACACTCTAGGACTCTTATCTATACCTTAGGACCTCTTATGTTACCCACGACCCCTTAAGACACTCTAGGACCACTTATGTTACCCACGACCCCTTAAGACACTCTAGGACCACTTATGTTACCCACGACCTCTTAAGACACTCTAGGACCCTTATCTATAACTTATGACCTCTTATGTTACCCACGACCCCTTAAGACACTCTAGGATTCTTATCTATACCTTAGGACCTCTTATCTCTCTCTCTCTCTCTTATAAGTTTTAATTGTTTAAGTCATTCTTTGTAAGGTAAAATATAATTTATAGTATGTTAATTGTAAATTGTCATGTTTTTATATGTACGCAGATTGGCAATATGGATGATTTTCATATTGATGAGCTTATAGGTCAACATGCACCACCACCACCACCACCACCTCCACCTTCACCTCCACCTCCACCTCCACCTCCACCTAGAGAGTTAAGGGATAATATTAGGAGAAATGTAGAGGTGATAATGAGAGATATAAATATTATTAGAAATGATCCCTATCCATCGGCCCAACTACTACGCCTTGTAGATAGCATGCAAGGCATAGTAGATTCTCTACACACATTAGACTCTGAGAGTGATAGTTTCGAGTCATGGAGGGAGAGTATGTGTGTATATTATGTTGACGACCTCTCTTATAAAGAGGTTAATAATTTAAAAATTACAAAATATGATATGGAACGCTATTTTTATAACCCTACAATGGGTGAGAAAATACTTGGCAAGAAGCGACGTATTGCCATTAGATGGTGTAGACACCCCGGTATAGCAAAGAATTTTTGGGAGTGGTGGTGGATGGTATTTGACCATCCACCACATGCTAATCATGAGGTCCCACTTTATTTTTTGAAAAAATTATGGGCTGAATTTGAATTGGGTAGGAAACCCAATTATTTTGACATGAGACCATTCCAAAGGGTTGGTCAGGGCATGCCATAGGATAGGCCAGGGGCCAAATTGAGTGATAGAAGTAGAAATCATGTGTGCAATGAGCCCCTTGTTCCTCTTTCTTCTCCTATAGTTCCTGCACCCATCCATCATCGAGCAGTGCACACTAGTACATTTGACCTAGTTTTTCTACCAAAATTTTTGACCATGAAATAAAAAGGTTTTGGTTGGTCAGATTATAGAAGGAAAAATTTCATTTTTTTAAAATTGTGCCCGTGTTAGTTAAAATTTTGACCAATATTGTGTACTTCAAAATTTTGACAAACGCGGACATAACTTAAAAAAAAGTATTCATTTCTCATTCATTATTACCACGGAATTTTTTTTCAAGGGAATTGTAGTGCGTGAAACGTGCATTTGAAGATCTCTGAGATTTTTTACAAATCTGGGCTCGTTCCTTCATCTGGTTGAGCATCATCGGCTTCATCCTAGGGTTTGTCGAGAAACATAAATTAGAAGATCTCTAATTAGAAGATCTCTAAGACTCTTTTTTACAAATATGGGCTCATTGCTAGGTATGCGTCATGATTTTCCCTAGGCTCTGTTCTTCTAAAGGATAACACAAGAAAATATATCACATTTTTATGTCTTTTACCTATTCTTTTCATGGCTAAATGAGGGTTCCATTATATAATGTAATGGTCAAGGGTTTCTCTGCAATATTTGCACATTTCTCAACTTGAAGGCTTTCTACATTCTCTGTTTTGTATTATTCTTCTTTAGGGTTTTTTATTATGCCAGTTTGTTGACATATTTAAGTAGTATAAACAAATTGATCGAGAATTGAAAATAAGAAGCCGTGAATGCTCTTTGAGATTTTCGCTCCTTCGTGTTACAATGATGTTTATTTATTTTCTTTAGATCTATAGGTGGAAAAGGGGGATCAATCAAATGATATATTGCTACAAACTAAATAGAATAGAAACAAGAAAAAATATTGCAAACAGAGCTGGGTGAAACTTATGCCAGGATGAACAGACTCAAAAATGTATAACTAGGAGAAAACATATAGATTTACATCAAGATAAAAATATTAAATACTGCATAAGCAAGAAGAGCATATTTCAATGGTTGTCTATTTGAAATTGTAACTTTAATGTACTCCCCTGACAATAACTATGTCTTCATGACAATACCTTGTGACTCTTCTCCAAGGATTGTCTTTAGATGATGTTTTAGGTCCTACACCACCACTTTGATGTTGATAGTCATTGTTAACTTTCAAAACATGAAAACATTAAACCTGTTCTTTGAGGGCTCAATGTCAAAGATGCCTTTTATGATGTGTTTAATGACAATGCTTGTTTCTATTGTTTTAGTTTGCCTTATTTTGAAACATTGCATTTGTTTACTTCATGATATTGTAAAATACTATTTTGATCACTGCAGCTATGTATTTAAGCACCTTGATATTTGGAATGCTTTAATACATTGATGACTATTTGGAAAGTATTTGGTGGCACTAAAATACAAATCATTTGTGTCATTGTCTCTTTTCTCTATGATTAATTATAAATATCATGGTGTTTTATGACACTTTCATTAATTATATCATGGCTGTGCTCTACTATTGTACTTAACCTTTAACATATCTCCAATGATTATAATGACTTGCACATGCTTGTACCTTGTGGTTGTTCCATCTTCTTATTGTGATTCGTGCTGATTTAAGACATGCTCTTTGAGATTTTCACTCCTCCATGTTACAATGGTGTTTATTTATTTGGTTGCAGTAAAGGGAGAAAAAATCTTGGCTCCCTCCTCCATCAAGCATGTGGCTTGTCACTCTATGTTATGTCCTTTTAAATTTTATTACTGTCACTATGTGAAGAGTACAAATATGTATTTGGTAACATTGAAGGATGAGAAAAATGGATTTGAGTAGAGTGTGGTTGTTGAATGTCATATGAATACTGAACCTTATCCTACTAAAAGCCTGGCGTTGCTTGGCCTCAATCTAAAACTAGCAGAGGGTGAATTTTTTCATTGGGTATCTAGTGATACACCTCTTTTTATCGATAAGGTATGAATATCAAGTGATAATACTATCCAATTTGAATAAAGTAGCTTGGGAAATCCTTGATATAAGATCACAAGAGAAAGGAAGAACTAGCTTCAACTTATGTGTCTATAATGTCTATTATTCTCAAATAGGAGATTTGAAATCCTATGATATAAGATCACAAGAGAAAGGATGAGATTGGCTTCCGCTTATTTTAATAATATCTATTGTTTTCAAATAGGATCTTGGAAATCCTTCTTATAATCGAAGGATGAGATTGGCTTCAACCTATGTTAATAGTATCTATTATTTGCTACTTATTATTTTCTTCATTGGTGTTTCATTTTTGCAATTAAATGAAGATTGACCTATTACTATGCTTAATGCTTAAGAATTGATGATTTTATAAGATTAAATGCATGAAAATACCAGGGACGTATCAATAACCTGATACCTCAAGTACTTATAATCAGTATGCCTAACAAACAAAGACTTAGTAGTAAGAGAATAAGGTTACACATCCACATCCACATCTGTTTGCATGATTAAACTATTTAATTTACTGGATACCCAATCAGGATTATCATTTTATTCTTTTATTTATTCATTTGGAGTTGTATTTAGAGGTAGATGTTTGTTGTTGATTTCATGTTTATCTGCTACATATACTATTTACTGCAGAAAAATAGAATCATTTAAGAATTTAGAAAGAAAGAAGAAGATTTGCTAACTAATTCTAAGGATTAATATAAAATAGATTTCTATAATAAGGCTTTAGAATAATATAGACTAATATAAAATAGATTTCCATAAAGAGACTTTATAATAATAAATTTTATATCAGATGTGGATGTGGATGTGCAACCTGCAAAGTCATTGTCATCTTTATTATCTGTTGTAGAAAATACATCCGAAGCACCAACAGAAGCACCAATAGGTCTATCTAGAAATTGAAATTCAAAATCAAAGCCTCGAGATTGTTTTAGTGTTTGTGCAAAGGCTTGATACTTCCAAATATCAGCATCACTGACACTTCTTCAGGAATGTTTCATTGAATCCTCAAAATGAGAAGCCTTTATTTTAGCTACCTCATCACTATCATCCACATACATTGCCTAGAGGTTCTCACTTCTTTTTCTTTCACATTCAATATCATGTAAAAGTGCAGAGGAAAGAGAACATGACAAATTGAAATAATAAGATACAAGTTGAGGAAAATTGAATCAAAAAATGTAAAATTCTAACACACCAGTTCAAATAAAAGCATTAAGAAATTCATAACCAAATCAAGTTTGCAAAATCTACCACAATTGAAACTCACCTTCTCATTATTTTCTCTAATAGCATACTTGCAAGCCCACTTACAAATCTCTATAATATCGGCTCCATTGAATCCTTGGGTATAACGGGCCAATGCCATTAGGTCCACATCCTTTGAGAAAGGTGATTTTCTCAAGCAAGACTTGAAAATTTGATAACGTGAGGGCTCACCAAGTAAGGGAATATAAATCAACTGGTCAAGTCAGTGAGGCCTTAGCAATGCAAGATGAATGATATCGGGTCTGTTTGTAGCACCAATAATGAAAACTATTTTCTTGGCTATCATACCATCCATTTCCATCAACAACTAGTTAAGGACTCTATCCACAACACCACCAGCATCCCCAACACTGCAAACATGCAAACCAAATCTAGTTTGCAAAAGCTGCCACAATTGAAACTCACCTTCTCAACATTTTCTCTAATAGCATACGTGCAAGCCCGCTAACAAATCTCTGTACTATCTCATCAATAAATATAATGGATGGGGCATTCTTCTCAGCCTCCTCAAAAGCCTTCTGGAGATTTCTTTCACTTTCTCCAACCAACTTTGACACGATCTTAGGTCCATTGATACAGAGAAAGAAGGCATCGGTTTCATTTGCCACTGCCCTAGCAATTAAGGTTTTCCTAGAACCAGGAGGCCCATAGAGCAGAATATCCTTTGGGGGTTTCACACAAATAGATTTGAAGAGTTGTGGGAGCCTAAGAGGAAGCTCTACCAATTCATGGATCTGAGCCATTTGTTTCCGTACACCACCAACATCATTACTGGTCCTTTGGCATGTATTAAACATAATAGAATTTTCAGAATATTATTATCATTCTATTTCTTTGTTGTAAACATGCCATTGGTTCAATTTTGTAAATTTTTTTTGTATTAACATGCCATTGGTTTAGGTTTGTAAATTTTTTTTGTGTATACTGCTTGCAATCTCATTGCCAAAGTGGCCAAAGACTATGTTAGGTTGATAAAATATGGGGATTCTCTTTACCGCTGCAAATATTTACCATTGTTTTGATTGTCTAGTGATTTAAACCAAAGACATCGACTTAGCCAAAAAATGTACAAGTCTACATTAGTATGTTTCTTTTTATTGTAATTATAATTAGTATGAATGAACAAAATAATGACAATGCAATATCTGTGATAATGCAATATTTATTGAAATAGTGTCGATGACTTCGATCAATGTGCCTATGTGGTGTTGGCCCATGCATGTTGAAGACGTCATGCACAACAAGTAATCCTGGTCATCAATTTTGGGTTTTCCCAAATAGGAAAAAGGTCTGGATACGTAATTATATTTTATGTTTAAAAATAATGTGACAACTAATCATTTTATGAAGAACTGATGTACATTTTCTATTGCAGGGAAATAGTGGATGTCAATAATTTTGGTGGGTCGATGAAACCACATTTACATCTACCCCATCTACATCCATACTTGATGTAGGAAATGAGTGCAACTTGTGCAAGGCTCAAGAGGCAGCTAGTACTACCAAAATTGCTTCAATGGTGAAAGCATAAATCATATTTCTGCGATGCCTTATTTGTGTAGTTTGTGCACTACTTTGTTGGGACCATATGCGTAAATGTGGTTAACAAAGGGCTATTGTAGATATTGGATTTTTTTAGAATTTCAAGTAGATACATTGGACATATTTTGATAAACTCATAAACTTTTTTGTTGTTTATTAATTCATTATGATTTTCAATATAAAAATTAAACAAAATTAAAAATTAACCTTATAAAATTAAACAATATTAAAAATTAACCTTATTATGTCCATTTAAATGCATTTAACACAAAAAACAAATTTACAAAACTGAACCAATGACATGTTTACAACAAAGGTCTAATAGAACTCCCAACAATTCTTAAACATATGTTATCTGATATGATGAATTCTTAAACAATTAAGGTTGGAGTAGACATAATTATTCACAATTTTTTGTGTGGTACAAGGAAGATTTGGCTAGGTCAAATCTTCCTTGTGCTAGCAGTCTACAGAATTAGACCTTTATTAAGAATTCATCATATTAGATAAAGTATGTTTAAGAATTGTTGGGATTGGTCCTTTGGTGTGTATTAAATAGAATAGAATTTTCAACAAATTATTATCATTCTATTTCTTTGTTGTAAACATGCCATTGGTTCAGTTTTGTAATTTGTTTTTTGTTGTAAACATGCCATTGGTTCAGTTTTGTAAATTTTTTCAAGAACAATCTAGCCAGTCACTATCTACACAATACTAGTTACTCCTTTGGTATCACAAACAAAAAAAAAAAACAAAGTTCTTGCATAAACAAGTAAAACTAATGCTTGGAAATGTTCCTACGTTACCACGAAGCAAAGATCACATTCTAAACTTTCAAATCAATATGCTGGTGTTTGGACTATACCTACGGGACAATGTAATCCAAAATTGCAGAGAAATTAAGTTTCATTCATTGATTGTATTACAAACTTGAATCATTAGTACATCTCAACATTGTTCTCCCCTCTCCACTCACATGGATTTCTTCCAAATAGACTTCCCTCTACAAAGAACCGATTGGAATATATTAAACAACCTTCTAACTATCAAATCATTATGCTTTCAAATCAATTACCTATCGGTGTATCCCTTGTGAGGGAGAGAAGCCAAACATAAAGAACATGCACATAAACATGACAGTTGAAAAACTTAAATGGAATACACCAAGAAGTACCAAATGATGAATGCTCAATTATTGTAATGGCAAAGCATCATAACCATCTATTTTTAGAACTTGATTTTCTAGTCTAAATGATTTTTCTATAGTCATAATGATTTTTCTATAGTCGTAATGATTTTATAGAACTTGATTTTCTAGTCTTAATGATTTTTATATAGTCCTAATGATTTTTCTATAGTCTTAATGATTTTTCTTTGGTCCTAATGTTTGTTGCTCTTGATAAATTAGGCCTTGAATTTGAATTTTTGTTCACTATTTTATTTCAGCTTGATATTTCATTCATTTTTCATATACACAGAGACTACACATGCTGATAAAAAAATGAGCTATTTGATTATTCACTGTTCATGATTGTAAATGGTCAATATTTCTAATGGTACTCCTTAGTGTATTCCATTTAAAAATAATCATATTTGTATGACTATGATATATGTCCCCTTGTGGGACTATGTATTGTGTGCTTAGTTCCATGTTTTCTTTTATTCTTGCATTTGAAATGTTAATGGGCTGCATACAGAGGTATTATGTGTATCATTGTTGGTGATTATTTAATTGCAATATTTTCTTTTTTATAAGTATTCTCTATTTTTGGGCATACTGATTATAAGTTTACACACTAAGATGTACACTTCTCTAAGTCATTACTTCCAAGGGAATACATGAATGGGAAACCTTGAGAAAGCAACCTAGAGCTCCCTAGGCATGGAGTCACAAGGATATTAAGAATCCTCTCAGCTAGAGCTATTAAGCCTATAAGCTTGCTAGTAAACCACATAATGGGAGATTCAATGAGACAAGGGAAATAATGCCAATATCCTCAAGAATCAAGATGAGAATGCAATGCAATGCTATGCTAGAAATAAAGATTCAAGCTAAGCTATGGAAATGAAAGTATTACAAGCCTTGCTAATTAAGCTATGTGAGCTAATCTAGAGCTTGAAAGAAAATCTAAGCTAAGAAAGCATAAACATGAAGCTATGATGCAAGAATGAAAGCTAGAATGTAAGAAGATCTTCAAAGCTCCAAAGTCTCCAAGAAATCCTGTAGCATAAGATTAGTATTAAAAAATTGGGATCCTAGAATGAGAAGAGAGCTCTCCTTTTAAAGGAATTGAAAAGGAATGGACCATGGAGATTAAGAGGCAAAAGATTTGATCAAGGGTGGAGCTTGAAAGTGGGATCAATCCATGTGCACCAATCTCCTCCAATGAGAAATAAGAGTTGACTTTTGTGTCTCATATGAGACAAAAAGGCCTTTTCTTCTTTTTATAAAATAGGAATAATGCTTTATTTGTGCAACTTAGGATAAGAGGAAAGTGGGGGATTTTTATTTAATAAAAGGGGAGGAAAATTCCTTTTAATTAAATAAAGACTTAGGATAAAATGGTTAATCCATAGAATATAATTGAATAAATGATAGAATTAGGATTTGATCAAGGAAATTGATTTGAAAATTGCCAAGTGTTGATTCAGGAAATTGATAAATTGAAGAATGGGGCCCAAAGTCTAGGTGACCATTTTAGGGTGCATACATTTGCCCCTTTTTGACTAATGTGAGATTGATTTGGGATCACATACGGTCAAAGAATGAAATTGAAGTGTGAGATGAATTTGGGATCACAAAACAACCCAGACATGTGTTGGATGGATGGGAACATATCAGGACAAAGATAAGTTGATTGAAAAAGACAAGGCCAATACCCTTGTGAATAGGTAATTGGCAAGTCTCAGATAAGAGATAAGAATCTCAAGGTTTGATAAAGCTGAATCAAGGATTGAAGTTTGATAGGTACTACCCCCTTGTGATCAAAATCAAAATGAGATAGAGGAGAAATGTCAAATTGATAAATTTGATCAAATCAAATTAAAAATAAGGTTCTTGATGTAAGATGAAAGATATAAAGATCACAGAACCAAGGTAGATCACCAAGCATGAAAGATTATGCCCCAAGATTGAATTAGAAGAAAAAGAAGTGGGGTGAGAGTGAAGGGAAGACATAAGTTTGGAAGAGGTGAAAAGAAATGAAGAGAAGAAAGGGAATTTGTCTCAAGAAAGAAAAATCAATCATCTGTTTAAGATAGAAAATTTTGATTGAGATCATGAAAGAAGATAAGGAAATGAAAAACATGATCACATTTGATTAAAAGTCCAAAATAAAGATGAAGGAAAAACCCTCTCGAACTCATAATGCAGCTTAAAAATGCAAATTAACATGAAGTCTAACAATGCAAGCTACATGAAAAGTGGTTTAATTGCAAGGTCACAAAGCCATTAGATTCTAATAATCATCATCGAGCTTTATTGGTAGCATCAAAAGATCATACAATACACACTAGTAAGACTATAGGTATATAAATGTGATCTGTATTAGATAGATATGTGGGAATCCCACCTAGGCATCAAAGACATGTAGGTCAAGATGACTAGTGCAGTGAGGTTCCGTAAGTTTGTTATAGCAAGATTATGCTCGCATCGAGACATAGTAAAGTCAAGATGACTACAAGTATGCACTTGCAAAAATAGTCAAGGATAATACATTGTAGATCCTAGTGCCAAGTGGAATAAGCATGAATGCTCATGACAGTTAGGACTAACAAAATATACCCACAAGTAGAAAATAAGAAAACATGTCCTCATGCCCCTAGTCCTCTAGCTATGCATCATCAAAAACTATTAGGGAGAGAAAACTCATCAAAGAAATCATCATAGACAACACACAAAGAAATAAAGTCAAACAATTCTTAGCAAGTCAAGTGTTTAAGTGCGTGTGTGTAGGTCATAGAATCAAACTTTTAGTATTGCATCTGCCAGTGGAAAATATCATATCATGGTAGACTATGGGTAGGATATCTGATAAGTGTTGAGAAACACTTGACGCTAGGGTAGTGTTGAAAAATATAGTTGGGAGGGTGTTGGAAAACACCGTTTGTGTGGTGCCCTAAAGATAGATGCATCCAAGAGACTAAAGCTAACACAGTTATGGCCCCTAGACAAAGACAAAGACCAATTCAAAACCAAGGCAACAAGGTCAGGACATGATGGAAAAATGTTAAGTGTCGAGGATGTATGCTAAGAAAAAAGGGTGCGAAGGCCTCAAGTAGTGCCTATTTCCAAGTTTTCACCACTTGACAGATTTTTTTGATTTTTTCCATTTTTTTGTATTTTTGCTACCAAGGCGCCTGTTTCCAGGTTTTCACCAAGGCACTTTTCTATTTTTTATTTTTTTTGAATTTTTGCAATTTTTTATTTTTTTATATATTTTTAGGACTTTATATGCGGTTTAGGATTTTTTCATCATCATATATGAATTTTTTTGGAATTTTTTCAAGTTCAATAAATATGTACAAAGGATGCCCCCAGATAGAACATGCATCATGGATAGAACTTCTTCAGGTGCAAGACATTGATAGGATCAGGGAGCTTCTCTCCCTCTTCATCAGATAATAAATAAGCACCTGTCCCAAAAGCCACAGTAATGATGTATGGTCCAAGCCAGTTAGGTTCAAATTTTCCCTTTTGTTCTCTATGCTATTGATTTTTTGGATTTTCTCATAAGACAAGATCTACCACCTGGAATTCCCTAGGGTGAATCTTTTTGTTGAATGCTTTGGACATACACTTTTGGTAGACTCTCATGTGGTCAAATGACACTTTGTTTTTCTCATCTAGAAGTTCTAGCTCTTGGAGTCTCATGGCATGGTAGTCTTCATCTATAACTAGACCTTTGAGAGAGACTCAAAGTGAAGGAATCTCCACCTCTAAAGGTAACACTGCTTCAACACCATAAGTAAGGGAAAAAGGAGTAGCCCCAGTTGGAGTACAGATACTCGTTCTATAAGCCCACAAGCCTAGATTTATTTGTAAGTGTCAATCTCTACCATTCTTATGAACTATTCTATAGAGGATTTTGAGAATGGTTTTATTTGAAGCCTCTGCTTGACCATTTCTTTATGGGAAGTAAATGGAGGACCAATGTTGTTTTATCTTGAACTTTTTGCAGAGTTGCTTTAGGTCCTTATTTTTGAACTGACCTCCATTGTCAGTGATGATTTTTGAAGGCACTCCATATCGACAGATGATATGGTTTAAAATGAATAGGGAAACTATCTTGCCTGGAGCAACAGAAAGTGGAACATCTTCAACCCATTTGGTAAAGTAGTCAGTAGCAGTAATAATAAATTTGTGTCCACTTGATGAGTTGGGATGAATCTGCCCAACAAGATCAAAGGCCTAGCGCTGAAATGGCCAATGATATATGGAAGGAATAAGCTCCCTACCTGGAGCATGGATAAGGTTACCGTGTTTCTGACACTTTTTGCATGATTTAGCAAAAGCTACTGCATCCATCTACATTGTGGGCCAATAGTACCCTACCCTAAGCAACCTTCAGGCCATGGAAAGACCATTAGAATGTCCTCCATAGATGCCCTTGTGAATGTCAACTAACTCTTGATTGGATTCCTCCTTTTCCAAGCACCTAAGAAGTGTCCCATCTAAACCCCTCCTATACAAATCACCAGAGATAAGGGTATGGTGAGAGGCATTTTGGGTAAGGTTACGTCTTTCTATCTGGTTGAAGGTTTTAGGGATGATGCCATCATGAAGGTATGAGTAAATGGCACCATAGTGGGAGGATTCATGATCACCAAGGGTACAAATAACATGGCTTTCTTGTGAGTCATAAATAGGATAGTGTAGCTCTTCCACCAGGAATTCAAATCTAGACTCATGCTGCTCTAGTTGGAGAAGTGAAGCAAGTGTAGCCATAGCATCAGCTACTTTGTTTTCTGCTCTAGGGATCTGCTGAAATGTGACAAATGTGAAATAGCATCTCAAAGAATCAACCATTTTCTTGTAGGGTACTAGTTTCTCATCTTTTGTTTTATAATCTTAATTAACTTGGTTGATTATCAGCTGTGAATCCCCATAAATATGAAGCTCTATGATTCTCCATTCAATGGCCATTTTGAGTCCATTTTCCAAAGCTTCATACTCAGCAATGTTGTTTGTACATGAAAATAATAGCTTGTAAGAGTTAGGAATAGTGTATCCATAAGGAGAAACAAACAACACACTGACTCTTGAACCATTTTGCATAAAAGAGCCGTCGAAGAATATCTTCCATGTTCTTGTAGTCATGTACATGAGATGCTCATCTAGAAAATTAACTTGAACAGGAACACTATTGTGTAGTGGGAACTCACCTAATTGATCAGTGATATCCTGCCCTTTGATGGCTTTGTGCTCAACATACTCTATGTCAAATTCTGAAAGAATTATCATCCATTTAGCAAGTCTACTCGTGAGGGCAGCCTTACCAAGCAAGTACTTGAGAGGATAAATTTTGGCAATGAGGTTTATTGTATGTGCAAGCATGTAATGTCGCAACTTTTGGGAAGCAAACACCACAATGAGGTAAGCTTTCTCAATACTAGTATAATTGACCTCATATGAAACAAGCATTTAGCTGATATAGTATAGGGTTCTTTCTTTTCCAGTGTCATCAAGTTGAGCTAATAATGCCCCCAAGGAAGATTCTATTGTGGAAACATATAAAATGAGTGGTTTCCTTGGGATAGGAGGCATTAAGATCAGAGGATTTTCCAAGTACTTCTTGATTTGGTCCATGCTTTGTTGATAATCCTCATTCCAGACACATTTGACTCCTTTATGCAATGTATTATTGAAGGGTTGAGCTCTATCTGCTAGTTGTGAAATGAACCTCTTGATAGATTGAAGATGTCTTTGTAGACTCCTCATTTGGTTAATGTTTTTAGGAGGTGGCATATCCAATATTGCTTGAACTTTTTCTGGGTCAACCTCTATTCCTTTGGCTGAAATGATAAATCCTAGAAGTTTTTCAGAGGTGACTCTAAATGCACACTTTTAAGGATTTAATCTCAACTAAAATTTTTCCATACGATCTAGGATGACTTCTAAATCATCCAAGTGTGCATTTATTTTCTTGGATTTAGCCAAGGTGTCATCCACATAATCTTCCATATTCTTATGCATCATGTCATGAAAGATTGTAGTCATAGCTCTTTGATATGTAGCTCCTGCATTTTTCAGCCCAGAAGGCATGATGTTCCAACAATAGGTACCCCATGCACAAGTGAAAGTAGTCTTTTCTTGGTCCTCAAGAGCTATCTTGATTTGATTATACCCAGAAAAACCATCCATCAATGAATAGATCTCATAGCCCGCTATCATGTCCACTATCATGTCTATATTAGGGAGTGGAAAATCATCCTTTGGGCTTGGTTTGTTGAGGTCTCTAAAGTCTATGCACATGTGAATGGACTTGTCATGTTTAGAAACTGGGACAATATTGGATATCCATTTAGCATAATCAATGGCTCTTATGAAACCTGCACTGAGGAGTTTTTCTAATTCTACCTTGACGAGAAGAGCTATGTGAGGATGCATTTTCCTCAACTTTTGTTTGACTTGTTTAACACCAAGAGCAATGGAAAAATGATGCATAATAAGATTAGTGTCCAACCCTGACATATCTGAGTAATTCCAAGCAAAATTGATTTTCTTCCTTTGTAGAAATTTGGTATACGCTTCTCTTTCCTGAGCTGACAAGGATTGAGCCAAATGCACAATCTGCAGAGCTTCTTTTGTTCCCAAGTTGACTGATTGAGTGGGCTCAACAAGCACTGATGATCTATCTTGAAATTAACTTGGGAGATGATCAAGTACCTCATCCTTAGGTGCCTTAGAGAGGTTTTCACCTTTGGATACATCCTTTATTTTTACTTTTTAAGGTTCTGACACCGCCACACAGTGGTTTTCACCATCAGAACTCTTATTCTTTTTTTCTTTTCTTTTCATTTTGTGACTAAGGTACTTGATATCTAGTTCTATCATGCTTGTAGCCGGATCACTGGTGGAAGAGACTATGGGTTCAATGGTGTTTAGGTAACAGGCTACCTCATAATCATTTTAAAAAGTTAAGAGCATAGACTCTTGATAACATTGAGATGAATCGATGAGGTGAGGATAAGAAAGGGGTAAATCAATGACTGGTTCAAGATTGTTGATATGAATGGGGTCATCTCTGGTGATCATAGAGTCAGAATCTATTAGGTATCTATCTAAGTTACCCAAATTAGGAATCATCCTACCGAGTGAAGCATCATCCATGAAAGCAACTTGCGGATTCAAATCCTCTAATCCTACGCATGACTCATTAGCTACCTCAGGTTGGGAACTATAAGTATGGATGATATCAACATCATTGTCAACTACAAAAGAATCTGAGAGAGAGTCCCACTCATACTCACGTGAGTCTATTTCTGAATCTCGACTAGGATGTTTGCACCAAGAAGGTTTGGGACCTCTTGATGTGGAAGCTTTAATATCATCAAGGGTAACATCTCTCTCCATCAAGTGAATAATGTTCTTTCACTCACGCTCTTAGATTGGGATCTTTTATGTCTGATTCTCCTTATTCTATGCTCAAAACTATCATATGAGAAACTGGATGATCTGTATCTCCCCAAAGGAGATTGGTGGAAGTGACCCAATCATCACACCTATCTTGTTGATTCAACAAATTAGGCATATACATTATTTCATCTTCACTATGCATTGCAGCAAGGATAGGAGTAGTCTTTTTGTTATGATTCTTGAATCCTAGGCTGACTGTCTTTTTAGACTTGTGCCCAAAAATAGCATGATCAAGAGGTTTAGCTCTTGCATCCAATCTATGACTGAGAGGACCATGTCCTGGATAGCCCATATTTTTGACAAAAGTTTACCCTCTACCATAGGCCTTAGGAGAGGGAGAGAAGTTTTCATTATGCTTGTATTTGTCTTCTTTATAAATCTAGTCCTTAACAACTACCTCTTCCTTAAAAAAAGTCATGGCAGAAGAGGAAGGTTTCATCTCATATGAGGGTTTACCATAAAACCTAGGTGAGACTGGAAGCTCTATAAAGGAGTATGTTGGCAATTTGGCTAAGCTAGTTATATAGATGTTGTCATTATGGCAACATGTGATCCACATGAAGATCGCACAAGTCAAAGAGCTTGTATGACACTGGGCAATGTAAAACTGTCTAAGTATGAGACAATGTTTTTGCCAGTGAACTAGAAGATAGTTTTGTTTGGCGACATTGATTGAAGTAAGTTCAGTGCTTGCCCACTTGAACATAGATACTATGGTGACTACTAAAGACTCATCTTAGAGTGCAAGTTAGTAAAACATGTACGGAAAGAGTTATGATAGTTTTACCGAAGATAGTATCAAGCTGACAAGACAGAATATAAAGACAGAATTGGTAAAAGAGTTAAGGGATTATTTTGTTTATCAAAATAATGACTTAAAAATATAAAGGGATGACATCCTAGATGTTAACTCTTGGATAAAGTTATATGTATAAATGTAATATGAATTAGAGACATAAATGAGAATTAAATGTATGGAACATGTATGAATGAGAAGCAGTGATGTAATATGTAAATAGCAAGCGAAGATAGTGATGTGAAGTTGTAAGTAGTATAAGGTGATGTACCTTGATACCTTATTGTAATTAGTAAACATTGTATATTACTTGTTTGGGTAGTGGGCTCATCTGGTAATCATATTTTGTATTAACAACTCCTAACAGGGTTGAGGCTTCTAACAAGGCCTATAGTCCCTTAATTAGGACTGAGACACTATATGCTTGTAATAGACTCCTAACAGGGTCAATATCCCTAACATGATACTTTTAATTAGTGGATCTTTGTGGGTACCATCCCCACCGGGGTTTTCCCTTGGCTAGGGTTTCCTCGAGAACAAATAACATGTTATGAGTTCTTGTGTTTTACTGTTATGCATATTGTTCAACTTTCTATGTTATGCATGTATTAAGATTATCTGTTATATCCATAATTGGGAAAAAGTAAGTTTGTAGAATACTGATTCACCCCCCCTCTTAGTATTCCCTATTTCTAACAATTGTTATCAAAGCTTAGTTACTCAGAAATGAATCATTGAAAGAAAGCCTAGTAGCTTGAGTAATATCTCTATGGATATGGATCAACTACAGAAGAATCTTGAAGAAGCTCTTGAACAGATTGACATGCTTACTGATGAAAGAGACACTTTGAAAGGAAAATATGATGATGCAAAGAACCTCAATGAGAAATTGAAAAACAATTTGGAAGATCTAAAATTTGAAAAAGAATCCAAAGTTCTTATTGAAGATTGTGATGACAATTTGGAAAAAGAAAATGAGATCCTTAAACATGAACTAAAGATAGAAAATCTAAAGCTAAGTCTGAAAGATGGAAACAACAAGAATGAAGAAAATCTGAAATTTGAAAATGAAAAGTTAAAGATTGAAAATGAAGGACTAAAATCTAAACTTGACAAAGTAACATCTGAATTTGAGAAAGTCAATTTGCAGTATGCTGAACTTGAGAAATACAATACAATTGTGAAAGGTGAACTGACTCAATCTAAGCAACAACTTGAAAGGCTATATTCAACTAGTGAGAAGATTGATGAACAAGTATCTTTTCAGAAACCATTCTATGATAAAATTGGTCTTGGATTCAATACATTAAGTACAGTTGAAGAAAACAAGGAACCAAATCTAAACATATTTGAAAGTATAGATGAGAAGAAGTCTAATGAAAGTAACAAATCTAAAGATACACCTAAAGAAGAAGAACCACTGAAGCAAGAGGAATCATCCAAAGGTATGCAAAGAAAATTCAAAGGTAGATGCTTTACTTGTAATACTATTGGTCACATGAAGAGAGATTGCATAGGTAAGCAATTCAAACCTCTTAATGGTTATTGTTATAATTGTAATGGATTTGGACATAGAGCTATTGAATGTAGACAACCTAAATTTATTGAGAATAACAATAATAGTAGAATGTTTAGGAATACTAACCATGCAGATAAGAAACCCACTGAAGACATGAACATAAGAAGTGGAGTAATATGTTACAGATGCAACAAAGTTGGACACATTTCCAGAAACTGCAGATCAAAAATCAATCCACCTGGACCAAGATATGGAAGTAATGGAATTATTTTTCAGATATGCAACAAGATTGGACATACAACAAGGTTTTGCAGAATGAACAATGGAGTTTTTCATCCTAACCCTAACCCTAGAAATCATGCAAGAAGAGATGAAGATGCAAGCAACAGACAGAAAGGATGCTGTAGCACTTTAGATGAAGTAAAGTTGGTTAAAATAACACACCAAGGAGACATATTCAGCATTGAAGGTAATTAGAAAGGTGAAGTATCAAGTGGTAAGAATGAATCCTTACCTGACCTATCTCAAAGCACTTAATTTATGAAAATTATAGTAGATTAGGAACTTAGATTAGTGTAGAAGTAGATGTATGATGAATTGAGTCTTGTGTATTTAATGCAAGGTATTATATGATGTTCTAAAGCTATGGTTAAGAGTGAAAAGAAAAATATTATGTTTTGCGAGATCTCAAGAAGTTTTAAGTTTTGCAGGTTAACAGAAATAGCTTTTTCAAAAGAAGCAGCAAAAGAATTGAATGCGATGTCAGATCTAAGCAAGATTGAAGTAATCAAAGGTTGTAATTGGTATTATTTGATCATCAAAGTGAATACAAGTGTTAAGGAGAGTGAAGAGTAGTGATTGGAAGAATTTTGCAATGATTTGGTGAAGGATTTGAGTGCCAAGTCTACAAAAGCCCTAAGATCATGAAATCGAGGTATTTTACTTGGCAGATCTTTGAATCAGTAAAAGGAATTAGAAGAAATCATGGATGTTTCTTTGATTCATAATGTCAAAGATAGAAATAGACCTAAAATGAAAAGAGAACCAGTAGAACCCTTGGAAAATGATCCTAGGTTAGCTTTATCATCTGTACCAAACAGAGTTTTGCATTTAGAGAATGTTAGAAGTTATCTTGGATGCAAATTAGAAACAATCAATCATAGTGTTTTAACAGAGGAATATGAGAAGATTTACAATTAGGACATGTTAGTAAAGAAAGTATATGAACATTTGAAAGAAAATGAAATCATTAAGTATGCATTGCAATATGAGTTGACAATGAAGAATGCACTAAGATAATCCTTAGCAGAATTCATAATGGGAAGTTTTGGCTAGAAGATAGAGTGATAGATATAACAGCTGATTTGATTCATGAAGTTACTAGACTATCTAAAACTAGAGCCATTCCTTTAAATGAGAAGAACATGAGGAAAATTTTCATAGACAATACAAATTCATCCTATAATGGTAGAGGAATTGTGATTAGTAAGATTAAACAAGATGATGTCAGATATTTATGCAAGATCCTAACAACTAAGTTTTGTGCAAATTCAAGAGAAGATGACATGGAAACTAGTATGGTACATGTAGCTTATCTAATGTGTGTTGATAAAGTACAAGTTGATATGTGTGAAATTTTGAGAATTCAACTATTTGAGAATTTGGAAAAGATCAAGAAGACAAAGTATGCACAATTTAGATTTTCATCTTTGATCACTTACATATTTTTCATATATTGAGAAGATTTCCCTACACCATTGGAAATGACTAGAATGATGGACAAAACAAAATGGAAAGGATTAATAAAGTGTATATGAGGCATGTTATTGATACAGTGAATGAGAATGTAATATTGGTAATGAAGACATTTCAAAACTTGGTGACTAATAGATCAAGGATTCCATAGTCTCTTGTGGAGAAGTATAAAAATGAAGTTTGTTTCATGGTTGATACTAACTTTACCTACATTGAAGTAGTAGAACCTAGAGTAGAGTTCATAGACTCTCCTGGCTATGAAATATCAGAAATTAAGATTGAAGAGTATGTGAACAGGCTACTCAAATGCAAGATTGACTCCAACAGTAATAGGTTTGGAAGTTTGAAAACTTCAACTCTGTAAAAGAGAAATAGTCTAAGAAAAGAGTTGAGAGTACTATCAAGAAAATTTTGAAGGACACCAGGATAACATAGCAGGAATTTCAAGCAGTTAAGAACATAGCAGCAACAATAAGAGAAATTGAACAGAAAGGAGTATCAAAAGTCAAGGTAAAAGTAGAGGAAACAGAGGAAGCAAGTAAAATTTCTAGACAAACCTCCTCCACACCTAGAAAAAGGATAAAAGAAATTGCTATTGGACTTGGTAAGAGGCAGAAAACTGTGGTGCCACCAGTTCCTAGAGAAGTTGCAGAAATAAAAGATGATGAAACTGTTGTTAAGAAGAAAACATGGAAACCAAGAATTGAAAGAGTTAATGAAGAGATTATACAAGATGGAAACTTTACCAAAATGAACAAGTGTTATGATTTATATGATTATGTAGAGAGATTGAATCTAGAGAATGCACTAGTGAAGCACATGATTCTATTTGACAAGAAGTTTGACACTATTCAAGGCAAGATACCTGATGACTTATACAAGAAACTTGTGAACACAAAGAAGAGAGCATCTGAAGAAGACCTAACTATCAGAGATAATCTTGTAAGGAAACTTTGTGAGGTGAAAGATGATGAGCACCTTAAGATGATCTTGAAGGCTCTAAACACCCACTTAAGAACAAAATGAAGAACTCTTCAGATTATGGCAGGACAGTATGAAGAGATTAATATAGAGATAGTGAAAGCAATCACCAAGGTCATGGCAGAAAATGTTAGAGAACCATCAGTTGCAGAAGAGCAAGTAGAAGAAGTAGAGCAAGTAGAAGAAGTAGAACAAGAGGACATTCCCTCTCCATTAGCTATAAACATTGAAGAAGAAGTCATGGATATTGAAGGAACAAAGATCACCTTAGATACTGATGACAATGTATTTAAGAATCTGGAAAACATTGTTGACAATTCAGCTCTTGATGAACCAGATGTATCTAAAGAAGCAGAGCAGACAAAAACTATTGCTGAAGAACCCAAAGTGATAGAAAGTCATGCACCTATTCCCACCCAAGAAGGAATAAGTCTTACACCTGAGACTAGAAAGAAGAACCAGATTGGATCTATGTTTGAGAATCTTGGAAAGGAATTTCATGATGATGATCAGATAGAATTGATCATATATTTGAACAAAATTATTGGTAAGAAGAAGAAAGTCAAAAGTCTTGAAGGAAGTCTGAAGGAACTTATAGAGAAGTTACAAAGTGTTGTAACTACAAAAATTGCAGAAGCTGACCCTCTGGAGAAAGCTAAGAAAGTAATAAGCACCTTTGACAGTGAGTTTAAAAATTTGACTGATATTGCTAAAGTGAAAGCACAAGCAGACTATGAGGCCAAAACACTTCTGACCATTAGTCAGAATATCAGGAATGATATCAACAATCTTGATATCTATATTAAGGACTTGAGGAAGAATCTGGAAAGAGGCAAATCTTTGTACACTGAATGTACAAAATCAGAGACTATTGTAGTAGTGGAAGATTAGAAAATGAAGATGAAGGAAGCAAAAATTTAGAATCAAACCAACCTTCTCTCTAACCCCACTATAAAAATATTTGATGTTGAGAAGAAGATTCAGAAACTATGTGATGAAATCAGAGTTTTGCAAGATGAAAAGGATACAAAAATGAAAAGATTTACTCTTTTGAGAGAGCACACTTCTATGAAGTTGAGCATTATTGAAGGACAATTGGAAGAATGTCTTTCAGCCAAGACATCTTTTCAAAAGTTTAGTTTTGAGAATCTCCAAGCATGCGAGATAGCATCTTATGGACTATGTGCACTACTTAGTGTGGGAGACTCTATTAAGAAATCATGGGAGAAAGAATTAGAGGCTATAAAGATTGATTTTGCAGATTGTGTTGCAAGCCTACCGGCTTTGCAATATTGAATCAAGGTATAAAGTTTTTGAACTCAGTTTTGTAACCCTCCCTACCTTATTTTGTCATTGTTGTCAAAGGGGGAGAGATATATAGCAAAAAATTGATAGAATTGATAAGGAATAATAATCTTAGGGGGAGTATTGTATAGAGATAAGATTTTTGAAGTTATAAGGATAGTACATATATATTTTATACTATGGCCATAATTTTGAAGTTTTTGAGTTTAACACTTAGCCAATTTTCTCATATGTTGCCACCAATGACAAAGGGGGAAATTGTTGGCAATTTGGATGAGATGGTTATATAGATGTTGTCATTATGGAAACATATGATCTACATGAAGATCACACAAGTTAGAGAGCTTGTATGACACAACGCAATGTAAAATTGTCTAAGTATGAGACAATGTTTTTGCCAGTGAACCAAAAGACAGTTTTATTTGGTGATGTTGATTGAAGTAAGTTTAGTGCTTATGAAATTGAACATAGATACTATGGTGACTACTAAAGACTCATCTCAGAGAACAAGTCAGTATGACATGTACGAAAAGAGTTATGGTAGTTTTACCAAAGACAATATCAAGCCGACAGGACAAAATATAAAGACAGAATTGGTAAAAGAGTTAAGGGATTATTTTGTTTATCAAAATAATGACTTAACAATATAAAGGGAAGACATCCTAAATGTTAACTCTTGGATAAAGTTATATGTATAAATGTAATATGAATTAGAGACATAAATGAGAATGAAATGTATGGAACATGTATGAATGAGAAGCAGTGATATAATATGTATATAGTAAGCGAAGATAGTGATGCGAAGTTGTAAGTAGTATAAGGTGATGTACCTTGATACCTTATTGTAATCAGTAAACATTGTATATTACTTGTTTGGGTAGTGGGCTCATCTAGTAATCATATTTTTTATTAACAAATCCTAACAGGGTTGAGGCTTCTAACAAGGCCTATAGTCCCTTAATCGGGAATGAGACACTATATGCTTGTAATAGACTCGTAACAGAGTCAATATCCCTAACAAGATACTTTTGATTAGTGGATCTTTGTGGGTACCATCCCCACTGGGGTTTTCCCTTGGCCAGGGTTTCCTCAAGAACAAATAATGTGTTATGAGTTCTTGTGTTTTACTGTTATGCATATTGTTCAGCTTTCTAGGTTATGCATGTATTAAGATTATCTATTATATCCATAATTGGGAAAAAGTAAAAGTTTGTAGAATACTGATTCACCCCCCCTCTCAGTATTCCCTATATCTAACAGAGTCAAGTTGATACTCTCCCATACTAAGGTCCATTGTTTTGAACTTATCTTTTCATTGTGTTAGAGTTGCATTGAAATCCTCTGCTTCTCTATTAAGGGGAACATGAGTTCCTGCTGAAATTGAATTGATAGACAAAGTGCTATCCCCTGGTATACAAACTTTGACTCCATTGAAGGGGAACTTGACACACTAATGATAAGTGGACGACACCGCCTACATGTCATGGATCCACAGCCTACCAAGTAGAATGTTGTATGCAAGAGGGCCAACGTCAACAATTTGAAAGACAATATCTTTCTCAATAGGGCCAATCTGAACAAGAAGGATGAACAACCCCTTGGAGCTTCATTCTGCCTCATCATATGGTTTTATTATGATTTTCCTCCTGGTGGAAATCATGTGCTCAGAGTAACCCAATGTTTTTAGAAGACTTAAGGAACAGATATTGAGCCTAGCACCCCCATCTATCAACACATGCCTGACATGGGTCTTGTGAATCATGAATTCGATGTGAAGGGTGAGATTATGTGGGTGGCTCAATGATTTTTCATCCTCCTTTGAAAAGGTGAGGTACTGAGGGCTAGCAAGGTGGTTGACCATGTTCTAGAATTGGTCAACATCTAGGTTGTTAGGGACATTGGTTGTGCGCAAGGCATCCTCAAGGACTTGTTTATGTCTTGGGGACAACTCTAATAGCTCGAAGATCAAAATCTGAGCTGGGGTGCCTTGCAATTGATCAATAAAGTTTTAGTTCAAGCTAGGAGTAACCGGTGATTTAGAAGTGGTGTTCTTGGAAACCACTTGTTTGGGTTTATTGGCCTGACCTGAGGTGGGTCCTCAAATGACAACAAGACCTTAATTTCGGGTGACGACATTAAGAGCTTGGGAAGACATCCTAGAGTTGGGACCTCTTAGCACCACAATGGGTCCTTCATCAAAGATAGGAGGAGAGTCATAACCATAGGGATCTTTTCCTCTCATTGTGTTGACATTTTCTTTAACAACTTCCAACATGTTAACCACATTCTCCATAGCAGTGTAAGTATAGTTGATCGCAGCCTTGCCATCCTTGGGTTTAGAGGTTTCCACCTTCTCATATTTAGGCAAGGGCTCTTTAAATGCTTTGTGGTTAGCATTATTATTCAACCCATCTATTTGAAGCTTTCCACTCTCAATTAGATCCTGAATAATGTGCTTAAGCTTCCAACAATGTTCGATGTCATGTCCAATTCCATTGTGGAATTTGCAAAGAGCTTTTTCATCCCACCAATGATGTTTTACATCTAGAATATGATGCTTTGCAGGATCTTGAGGATGTGCAAGATTGTTGGCAATAAGCATCTTGAAAACATCCTCATAAGAATCACCAAGATTTGAAAATTGGCACCTCTCTTTCTTAGGCTTAGCTTGGTATTGTTGTTTGTGCTTGTGTTGAGTGGAAGTGTTGAGCTTCATTGCTTGGATAGAGCTAGATAAATATAGAACACCCTGATCCTTGGGCTGAGAAGAGTCAACAACTTTGTCATTGACCACTTGCTTGTTTTTGTTCCAATGTTGGTGTTTACCTTTGTCCTTGTTAGAGTTGGTACCATTTTGGCCATTATTGTTGTTCTTGTTGTGGGTCAAAATGTCTTGCTCTTTTAAAATGTCTTCAATTCAACATGCGGTTTTGACCATGGTGTCAAAGGAATCAAAGACCATCTTCTGAACTTTGTACCACATTTCTAGCACCAAATTGCTAACAAGGATGTCAACCTTTTCACTTTCAGGAATGGTTCTAGAATAATGAGAGCATTGGCATTTCCATCTATGTAGAAAAGTGATAAAGGACTCCCCTTGATTCTATTTTAAGTTACATAGGTCCAACATAGTAACAAATCTCAAAAGATTGTAGGAAAAGTGTTGGAAAAACCTATGAACAAGTTCCTTGAAGGTTTTGACTGGGGGAGTTATGTTGGTAAACCACTCCATGGCTTGGCCCTTGAGGCTACTTGGAAACAACTACATAAGATAGGAATCATCTTGGTGAAACTCAAAGCTCATGATGTAAAATTGATGCACATGGTCATGTGGGTCCCCATTACCATCATATTTATCATACTGGGGGATCTCCACTTTCCTAGGGAAATCTTTCATACTCACACTCTTGTCAAAGGGGTTGGGACAAATAGAGTCAAATGAGAAAGAACTCTTAGTTGCCAATACCTTTTCCATCATGCGCTTGAGTTGTTTGATTTCTTCCTCTTGAGAAGGGCTTTGTTTCTTGATCTTCCTATCCACATCAAAGTTGTAAGGAACTTTGGCACCCTTGTTGATCAAGCTCTCTAGGAACTTGTCCTTGTTTTTCTCTAGATACCTCTGCACATATTGTTGGAAGAGTGGTTCCTATTGCATCCTCATGAAGTCTTGAGCATCTTAACTTGAGTGACTACTTCCATGTTGGGAATCATGATGAGCTCATTGCAAGGGTTGTCTTGAGTTCCTAGGAGGTGTCTGTCTCCTATAGTGAGCATGTTGTGAAGTCCTTCTTCCTCTAGGACTAGGAGATCTTGAGGGGGTCTGTAAGTGCCTTCAACTTCATGGAGTCCCTGAGGGTGTAGATGGTGGGGAGTTGTTCCCAATGTTGATACCCCTATTGTTGAATTGAGCATTAAGCTATTGGGCCAAAAGTTGATCTTGTTCCTCTTGAGAGGCTTTCCTTTGCAATTCAAACAAGGCTTGACTCTCTGCCTCTAGGAGTCTAAAGCTCTCCTCTTTTGTGGCTTGCTCATCCAAAAAGGATTTCTTTTCATGTTCTATCCTCTTGAGCCTTTCACTCGTATACCATGAGGTTGTTTGGAGAGGTGAATTAGGCCTTGAATGTTTGAACAAGTCATTGGTATAGGCTAAATTTACATGAGCATCACAAGATTCATTGTTCTGGTCTTCATGTTGTGACTGTTCATCTTGGTGAGCTCATCTAGTATAACTTCCAGCCTATTGATGAGCATCCAAATATCTGGTAGTGATAGGGGGTGATTCTAGCTGATTGTTATGAGAGGACTCTCCAAACAAGATGTTGTCCCTATGTCTTTGAAATATGTCATCAATATTTTGATCCATGGCTTCCCTCTCCTTTTGAGTCATGCTATAACTCATATCCATATCTGAGTGAGAAGGTGCTAAGGATGTGCCCAATTCCCTAGGATTTCTCTTAGGTTTAAACCAGACTTTGGGCTCGCTCCTAGGTGATTGATCAAAAATAGGCTCACTTCCTTTACATCTTTGGTGAGTTTGAATAGGAGGTAATTGGTTACAGACTATTTGAGGGTGTTTACCTTGACTTAATTGATACCTTGTTGTAACCGACATGAAAGAAAAGAACACTCAGTGATAAGATGACCCTAAGAAGTGTCAATATCAAACAAGGATAATAAAAGTGTTCAATTGTCCAAAAGAGATATGGTAAGATAGAAAATTGCAATAGGTGTAGATCAACACTGCCATAGGGGTGCCCAATCAAAGGATAAGTATCCTAGCACATATGGATCATGAGGATGATTCTAAACAAGTTATATTTGATTGAAATTGATTTTGGGTGGAAATGAATTTGGACAAGAGACTACTAAGACTCTCCAAGTGTGCTATCAAAGAATCAAAGGTTGGTCTTTTTCAGTAAGAGTGATTTCTAATGTGATGATCCCAAGCAAGATTGCTTGTAGAATCAAAGATTACTACTCAAAAGGTCAAAACACAAGAATCCCAAGCACAAATAGGCTTCCAACAGCAGGGTAAGCAACCTACCAAAATCTAAATCGACCCAGGGAGACTAAAAATGGCACTAATCAGCTTTGAATTGTAGAGACAGTGAGACAACAAAATAACCATGTGTGATAGTTTTCAGGCTAACAAGGTGATACAACTTTCCAGTGTGATATTTCATAATAAATAGTGTGATATTTTCTAGGCAGTGCATGTGATATTATCCAGGCAAGGCGTGCGATGGTTGTGTAGTATTGCATGATATTCAGCCAGTGAGTGTAAAAGTTTCAATTTTTGAAGGCAACCAGTTAGAGTTGTTGTTTGATAAGTTGGATTTCTCAGTTTCAAACATAGTAATAGTAGTAACTAGATAGGTTTGAAAATATTAGGTGATCAAACATGTCATAAATCACTTGCATAAGGGCAAAAGCAACCTTGCCAAGACAAACACTTGGGATATTCAAAATAGAAAAATACTATGAACACTACTGTGATGTTTAATGTTCAAGAACATTTACATGGGTAGATCACAATGAGAAAACTTCAAGCACTTACTAGCCTAAAAAGACAAAGGCTCAATACTTAGCAACTTGGCCCACGCTTGATGTCCCATTGCCTCACACAAAGTGGTTGCCCACAATAGATATTGGCTTTGTCACTAAAGTGCCAATGACACAACCAAAGGAACACAGATGGTGAGTAATCTTGGGGTGATCTAGGTTAGTCCACTAGGATCAATCCTTGCACCAAGATGCTAAGCAGAAAAATAGGGTAGCTTCTATCTATGGTTCTTAATAAGGGCTTCCATTCGTAATACCCCTCTTTCTCTCCAAAGGGACTCCTTACCTTGTGGCAAGTAACAGACCTTGTGGCCACAAGAGTACCTTAAGCATTCTTGCTCAATATTTTCTTCATGGTCACAATCCCAAAAGTACTCACATTAAGCGAAGACAAGTACTATGTCTACCAAGGTTTTGTGTCCTTGATAGCCTTGAGTTTATAGTGGGTTAGAATAGCTAGCAAAGAGCTTATCCCCACTTGGGTCATTCCTCTTGATTTCTCAAGAGTAGGCCCACTAAAGGATTCTAATCTACACAATGAATGGATCAACTTGTGAGGTTCAAGGTTTTTGTTTCACCACAAGGGTGAAGAGCATACTCGCCTATCTCAAATTTTTTCCCAAACACACCAAGCAAAGTTCAATTACCCTCTTGCCTTCAAGATCTAAAGATGGGTCAATATTTTTTGGTTCACCATAAGGGTGAAGAGCATACTTCTCCTACCACCAAAAGATTCTTACAACAAGATCTTAAGTGCCTATGAAAAGAAACAACTAGTATATGCCGCACTTGAAATGAAAGGAAATAAACAAGCACTTGATGGTTTTTATGCTTTGGGCAGCCCTACAAAAAGGATTAGTAGCCCTTGTGCATTTGAAGCTTTGACATGCATTCTTTTAGCAAATATTCAAGCAACTAGGGCACACCTACAAGCACAACTTGTTAGCCCTACAAGGGTTAGGATAATAAAATTTGATATATGCTGGAAATGAAATTATGTCCTAAATCAAAAAATTGAAACCAACAAGCAATCAAACCAAAACTTGCCAAGAAAGAGCCAAAAAAATCACTCACTGCCAGGCCCAAGTGACAGTTCTGTCAGCAGAAGAATCGTACGATACTTCTCTATGTATTGGTGTGATAGATTCCTCCTGGGTGATACTTCACGCTACCAACAGGTGACAAAGAATAATACAATAGTGTGATAGAGTATTGCAAAAGCGTATGATACTTTAACTGATAAAGTATCACATTGGTATACAAAAAACTATCGTACAATATTGGCAAACTGTCGTATGATATTCTATTAGAAAAATAGAGAGATGAAACAAAAAGCTAAAATGATGATGAAAAAATGACGGAAATGCATAAAAAGAAGGAAAAAACAAGAGTGTTCTGCCCCATAGTGGGTGCCAAAAATGTACACACTAAGATGTGTACTTCTCTAAGTCATTACTTCCAAGGGAATCCATGAATGGGAAACCTTGAGAAAGGGACCTAGAGCTCCCTAGGCATGGAGTCACAAGGATATTAAGAATGCTCTCAGGTAGAGATATTAAGCCTATAACCTTGCTAGTAAACCACACAATGGGAGATTCAATGAGACAAGGGAAAGAATGCCAATATCCTCAAGAATCAAGATGAGAATGCAATGCAATACTATGCTAGAAATGAAGATGCAAGCTAAGCTATAGAAATGAAAGTATTACAAGCCTTGCTAATTAAGCTATGTGAGCTAATCTAGAGCTTGAAAGGAAATCTTAGCTAAGAAAGCATAAACATGAAGCTATGGTGAAAGAATGAAAGCTAGAATGTAAGAAGATCTTCAAAGCTCCAAAGTCTCCAAGAAATCCTACAACATAAGATTAGTATTCAAAAATTGGGATCCTAGAATGAGAAGAGAGCTCTCCTTTTAAAGGAATTGAAAAGGAATGGACCATGGAGATTAAGAGGCAAAAGATTTGATCAAGGGTGGAGCTTGAAAGTGGGATCAATCCATGTGCACTAATCTCCTCCAATGAGAAATAAGAGTTGACTTTTGTGCCTCATATGAGACAAAAAAGCCTTTTCTTCTTTTTATAAAATAGGAATAATGCTTTATTTGTGCAACTTAGGATAAGAGGAAAGTGGGGGCTTTTTATTTAATAAAAGGGGAGGAAAATTCCTTTTAATTAAATAAAGACTTAGGATAAAATGGTTAAATCCATAGAATATAATCGAATAAATGATAGAATTAGGATTTGATCAAGGAAATTGATTTGAAAATTGCCAAGTGTTGATTTAGGAAATTGATAAATTGAAGAATGGGGCCCAAAGTCTAGGTGACCATTTTAGGGTGCATACAATAAGTACTTGAGGTATCAGGTTATTAATACCCTTGGTATTTTGGATGACCCCTTGAGGCATCAATGCAGCATGTGAGAGGTTGTTAGAGAAGAAAGTGGAAATTAAGATGAATTCAAAGAAGATCACCAGTTGTCTCTATAGGATTCATGTTGCAATGCCCAAGCTGCGAGATGGGAAAGAGAGGCCCCCTTGTATTCCTCAAGCTATTTTAGATGACAGGGTGCATGTTGCCAAGGAGGTCATGAAGCTGGAGAAGGATATTGAGAATGAAAATGGTGGGGTTGGAGTTTACTCTACAAGCTTGAAGAAGTGGTATATTTTGGCAAATGAAGAGTGGAAAGAAGATGATATTCCTGAGATCATGGATGGACACAATGTTATAAACTTTATTGATCTAGATATCTTGCAGAGGCTTGAAGAACTAGAGAGGGAAGAAGGTCTTAGGATGGTAGCTAAGGGTGATGAGGATGATGAGACAGGGGAAGTGGAGTTGAATCCTGATGAAAAGGAAGATCTGGCTGCAATTAGGAAGAAGAAGAAGATGCTTATCGTTGAACACAAATTGAAGAAGAGTACTGTAGAGGGCAGACCTATCGTACTAAGGAAGTTTGACAAGAACAAGGAATATGACTTAAATAGAATGGGAAAACATCTTTCTAGCCTAGGCTTGGATCCTTTGACAATTAGCTTGATAATAAATGAAGTAGATGAGAGTTGAGCAATTAGCTTCCCAAGAAAATTCTCATAAATGAACTCTGCGTACCCCAATCCCTTGGCCCTCTATGCATACCCGAAGAATATATTTGAAACAACAAGGGTAAGTTTAGCCTTACCCTTGTTGTTTCAAATATATCCTTTGGGTACACACAAAGGGCATAGGAATTGGGGTACACTTAGTGCATTTATGAGATTTTTCTTGGGAAGCTAATTGCTCATCTGTCATCTACTTTTTTATTATGAAGCTAGTTGTTGAAAGATCAAGCTCAGGCTAGAAAGATGTCTTCCCAAACACATAAAAAATATGCACATAAACATGACAACTAAGAACCATAAATGTAGATATCACAATAGCTGAGAAACATAAATGTAGGCATCATGGTCAAATTTTTTTTGAGACAACATAATTGAGTTGTATACCCAGACGATGCATAGAAACTTCCACTCCTCCAATTCCAAGTTGACACTGTGGGATCCAAAGACCATAGATAATGAATAAATTTAGAGAGTAGAGGAGGGCCATAACAATGAAAATAATACAAGACAAACGTCAAGTTAAATGAGGCAACTACAAACATTTTAATAGATTTTTATTATTAAATAATGAATTTTTCCTATACTAGGGTTCTAAGCCCCCTCATTACATGATTTATTATTGTAATGCCCCTCTGACTTACGCATCTATAAAATGAAACTAAAACCTATTGGGATTAATAAAAATCTTATAAAACAACAATAACTAAGAAGGATCACTTGCCAACATCTGCTCATGAATACAAGGTCCTCCAACAGATGTATTCAACAAATGTTGGCAAGCGATCCTTCTTAGCTGCTATTATTTTTATAAGGTTTGTCTCAATCCCAATAGGTTGTAGTTTCATTTTCTAGATGCGTAAGTCAGAGGGGGATTACAATAATAAATCATGTAATGAGGGGGCTTAGAACACTAGTATATGCAAATTTCATTATTTAATAATAAAAATCTATTAAAATGTTTGCAGTTGTCTCATTTAACTTGAGGTTTGTCCTATATTATTTTGGTCATTATGGCCCTCCTCCACTCTCTAAATTTATTCCTTATCTATGGTCTTTGGATCCCACAGTGTCAACTTGGAACCGAAGGAGCAGAAGTTGCTTTGCATCATCTGGGTATACCACTCAATTATGTTGTCTCCAAAAAATTGTGCCCATGATGCCTACAATTATGTTTCTCAGCTATTGTGTACTGGGATCGCTTATGACCCTTTATGAACCTTTAAAATCCCTAAGAATACATCTTAGAGGTCTTAAAATGTCGTAAAGGGTCATAAGAGGCTCCTAGGAGGGGCCAAATGAGCTTCCACCTTCATGTGGTTGGCCCTGTTAAGTAGAGAATGTTAAACTATTCTCGAAACAAAGAGAAGCTCAATAATTTAAGGTCTCAGTCCATGGAAAAATTAAATTAGACTTACTATCCAAATTGGTACATTGATGAGAATCAATGATGGGGAGTTTTAGATTCTGAGAAGACGTATATGTAGTGGAGGCCATAAGGGATTTTTGTAGAGATTTTCTAGATGCAGAGATTTTCTAGAGTGGCTATATACATACGAGGGTTTCCAGATTGGGTACCAGTGTAGAGATGATGATTCAGTAACCTATGTCTATAAAACCTTCACAAATATCCCTTCTTTGGCCTCCACTCATACCTCTTCTCAGAATCTAGAAACTTTGGATACTGTTTCTCATCCATGCACGAAATGTGCTAGTGATCGTATAAAATTACTTAAACTTAGTAAAGGGTGCTGGGAACTACCTCTGGATTATGAAGAGATTACATTCCTATGTGGGAGGTGTATTCAAAAAGGGAATCTTGGTGGAAAGATGTCTCACACCATCATTATATGGTGGAGAAGAAGGTGAAGCAACAAAAGAGTTTTTCTCAAGTTGTGCATGGTGAGACATCAAATCAGGAAATTGGAAATGCATGTAAAGTGACCAATGTTACAAAGGGAGTGGATGGTTTGGATGATGGGCAGAGTGCTAGAAGGGTAGCAACTACACCAGAGGGTAGAGAAAAGAATGTAGCTATCCTTGGTTCAGGCCAAGTTCTAACCTGTTACGATTAATAAAAATACCAATTACCTTTAAAATAAAATAGTAAAGCAACATAAAAAAATACACAATGATATATATTAATGCAAAGTAACACTTGAAGATAAATATCTAGACTAATCACCGAGCATGATGTCGTTGGTGATTACTCTACATATTTATCTTCACTTGTTTTGTTTTAACAAATTGAAATAATAAGATACAAGTTGAGGAAAATTGAATCATAAAATGTAAAATTCTAACACACTATTTCAAAAAAAAGCATTAATAAATTCATAACCAAACGTAGTTTGCAAAAGCCGCCACAATTGAAGCTCATCTTCTCAATATTTTCTCTAATAGCATACTTGCAAGCCCACTGAAAAACCTTTGTAATAGAATCAAGTTCTCAACTTGAACTTCACTCATAAAAAATCAACACACATGTGTAGCAATAGAATCAAGTTCATCAAAAAATAGGACATAAGGAGCTGATCCTCTGACTTTATCAAAAATTTCCCTCACATTTGCCTCACTCTCTCCAAACCACATTGTTAACAATTCAGGGTCCTTCACACTAATGTCTTTCCACAACCCGGTGGTCCATAAAATAGCGCTCCTTTTGAAGGAGACATGACAATTTTTTCAAATTTCTTAGGATGCTCCACTAGATATTGAACAGTCTACATCAAATTCATAATGAATTTTGTTAGTTAATATCTCCTTGCATAGCATACTTTCTACATTAAAAGAAAATAAAAGCAGAAATAGTGTACCCCTTGAAGCTCCCTCTTGACATTTTCCAACCCTCCAATATCTTCCCAAGATACATTTGGAACTTCAACCACCTGTCAATATTTTTCCAACATTCATAAGCAAACTTGCCAATATTAAAATCTTCAAAATTAAACAAACTTAGGAATTCTTTTTTTTGGGGCCCAATAGATCAATGTTTAAAAATATAATCCCTATGTAATTGATATGATTAAAAATGAAAAAAACCCATAGTTTCACGTAGAGCAGAGCAGATGGATTGCTAGAGCCCAAAGCAATTTGGAAAATAGAACGAGCAAGGACCCACTGGCAACAAGTACCAGAACAATTGTGGACACTTGAAGATAAATATATAGACTAATCACCGATCAGGATGTCGTTGGTGATTATTATGGGTATTTATCTTCATTTGTTTTTTTTAAACATTCCATATTTAGTCAAAATTTTGACTAACCATAGTCGATGTTTCGACTAACAGACGTCAAAACTCTGACCTAGTTTAGTCTAAAAATTGACCATTTTGTGTTGAAATGTGGCATTGTGGGTTTGGCATCCTGGTTGGAGTGGCCAAATATTTTGACCAATATTGGTCTAAATTATGATGCAATTTGGTCGAAATATGACTATTGTGGTTTTCACATCCTGGTCGAACAGGCCAAGTATTTCAACCAACTTGGTCGAATGTTTGATGAATATATCACCACTTGCTAATGGTGTTTTTGACCAAGGTTGGCGTAGAACATTCTATGGTTACAACAATATCTCAAAAATTCAATGAGAAAAATAGTGATCAACCAGTTGGTCGATTATTCAACCCATTTGGTTAGAGACTTCGACCAATCATCTATCGAAAATAGGTTCAAATTGTACTAGTGGCAGTCATCTCTCAGTTCATTGAGTGCCCTTATGGGAAATTTGTTATAGCACTTGACCCAAGCGAGGGCTGCCCCCAACATAGCACATGTTTGCACGAGTTGTGGGGGTATATGTAGGGGTCCCCAGACTAATCCTGATGCTGCCCATGCTACCCATGGTGGATACGTTGATGATGATGGTGGCGCACATGGTGGATATGCTGATGATGATGGTGGCGTACATGGTGATGTCGGAGATGATATATCATCATATGTTGATTTTCTCAATGCAGATGGTGATCATCCCGCACAAGTAAATTTAATTATAATTTATATAGTGCAATATTAAATTTCATATTTATACAATTATGAACCATAACATGTGGATTTTTTGGTGAATAGAGGAGATTTGACCCTCCATCATTCATTAGTCGTCATCATATGACATCAACACCTCAACATCTCAATGCTCCATTCATGGTATGCACTGTGATCTTGATACATTTAAATATTAAACAAAATAAACTTTAAATGATAATGTGTTTTACATATTTTTTTGATTTTGTAGGGTCTCTCATGTACTAGTGAGATTTGTAGTCCTTCATTCTTTTCCCCATTAGTCACTGAGAGTCAGCCACATATACCTGTAGTATGTTTAACTTTCTATTAATTTTAAGTGTCTATATCTTACCAATTTATGTACAACTTTGATTCACACTTATTTTTTTGCAATTGTAGGCTTTTGGATTGTCTCATGTTGCACAATCACATTTACGTCCTGACTCATCGGTGACATTAGCTACGTGTCACACATAGGTAATGTACATGTTTTTATATTCCATAAATTTATAGTCAAGTTATATATACTTTCTCATATATGTATATGTACTATAAGTTTGATTCATGTTTTATATACATGTTGTTTAGGTCAACACCACCATGAGTCTTGGCATGGCTACAAGATTAAGCCAAATGTAGCAATTGACACTATCCTTTGAGGTCATGATTAAAAGTAAATTTTCAATGTCCATTGTGTACCTAGATCTTTTACACCTAATTATTAAAAAAATTTACTTTAAATGTTTTTACAGGACTTGGTTGCATCCACTTTTGATGTAGTCAAGGGAGGACCTTCATGTCTTACTGAGGGTACTCATGACTAGACATAGTAGAATGAGGGTACTCAGGAGCAGACAAAGCATGTTGATGCATTGTAGTCCTCTTCACGTGGAGTGAAGAGGACTACAGATTAGCTAGATGAGTAGAGTTAGATTATGATGACTATTTAGACTTGTGTTATGATGATGATTATTTGGACTTGTGTTATGATGACTTCTTGTCATATTATTTTTACTTGTTGTTAGAGTAGGACTTGCATTACATACTAGTTCACTTGTTATCATATATTATGCTTGAACTTGTTTTTAGAGTAAGACTTTGTTTTGTGATTGTATATATATCATGAGTTGATATGATGGACATTATCATACACGTAAATTATTTCAAGACTTGTTAAGTTATTTATCTTATTCATGGAATTTTAATCCTATTTCATGATTTGTTCAAATAGTGGTTTGAGTGTAGATATATATGAGCTTAAATGTAATCTATCTAACAATGAGATCTATTAATTCATGTTGTAATTGAGAAGAACAATATCTAGATACATTACAAGTAATATGAACACTTTGATTAACTATATAAAAACCATCTATCTAATTCAATGAGATCTAAAAAAAACCATGTAATTGACAAGAACAATATGGATGTTACAAACTTAATATTGACTTTGATAATTAATTATATTAAAAATCATCTAGGGATAGTTCAATGAGATCTAGATTATTTCATGTAATTGAAAAGAACAATATCGATGTTACAAGTAATTTATGGATGCACAAATAAATCTATTAAAATCTATTAAGTGAACATAATTTGATCAATATGCATAATTTAATATTTAGAACAAAATTAGGTAAATATGCAACTATGAATTTAACTTAAATATTTAAAACAAAATTGGATACATTCATAAAAGTGAGTTCATGTGAACTTAAATTACAAAACCAAAATTAGACGAATACAAGAGTGCATTGTATTGCATAAATAGTTTATGTCTATGTTCTTCCAGACATCCTGCATCATAAAAATAAATGTTGAAATGTTAGAATTTATACAAGTTTATTTAAAGTCAATTTTAATTTATTTCAAATTTATATCTCTAAATTATAAATTATGACACTTCAAAGAAGACATAGATATTTATATTTAGAAAAACATATATAAAAATACATGACAAATTGAACAAAAACTTACATGTATAAATTTGATTCAACCTAATGTACCATCAACATCCTCTCTTTCTGTAATGCGTCTATGATTGCCTCATGCTCTTCCATTGAAAGTGTCCATAATATTTTACTAGTAGGTCTCCTTTTGTATCTTTCCAATTTAATAATTGTTGCTATGACCAAATGGGAATAGTGCATAATATTATTTTCTGATGGGTAGTCTTCAAAAGATGGTAAACCATTCCTTCTTGTTAGGTATTTGTGTAGCCATGTACCAACTACCACAATAGACCCAACTAGATATTGGAAATCATCATCATCTACTTAATGACATATCAACTTTTTCTTAGGTTCTACACATTGAGATAAACAATACTCTGTCTGCTCTTCATTATCCTCAGGTGCAACAACAACATACACATGTCCTGCAAAACAAAATTAAGTACATGCACAAATAAAACTTGTTTAAAGGTTTATAATTCAAATATAATCATAAATTATATGACATACATGTATTTAACTAATATAGTTTAAATTTTTACAATAAATTGAATTAAATTACCAGGTTGTATGAGGTCTGAAACATGATCATAATCTTCTAATGCAAAGGCGTCATCCAGGTCTTCATTTATTGTGTCATCTTCATCTTGTGTCTCATTATGTGTTATGGATTTTTGTTGCCATTCTTCAACTCATTCTGTACTCTCACATTCTTCTCATTCACCTGCAACACAAAATTGACAAAAACATGCAAGCTCCCTAATCAATATGGTCCAAGTGTTAGAATTAGAACTCCTAAATGAATTCCATTTATCTGATCCACTAATTGTATTATAATATTATCTTGAAAAGATATTCTTCTCTTCAACTAGCCAGAAAAAATGTTTGATTGTAGAGTTTTGACTTGATCCCGTAGACAAAGTTGTTTTACACCATTCAACAATTGCACGTGCATCTTTAAATTTTGATTTTTCCTCAAATTTGAGTTGCTCTCTACAAAGGGCTCTCTTAACACATGCACCGACACCATCATGTTCTCCCTTCCCATGTCCAGCCTTAAAAAAACTCCAAATATGTTGGATATTTATTTTCTTATGTGTCCTACTCAACCAATAAAACATTTTAGCATTCTTGAATTTCCCTATGCAATTATCTGACCATATTAGATGTTGTGAATTATATGAATTTCTCTCTCCCTTAAATTTTCATAAAAGGTCTTAAAGCAATACTCGACAAACTCTGATGAGTGTAACTTATCATCACTTATATAGAAATGGCACTCTCTCAATATTTTTGATCATCTTCTGTACTATCAGGTGCATGCCTAAATAGACAATATGAACAAAAATTGTTACTTGCACTAAATTATAATATTGTGGTTGGATCTCATCTTGTGGTGCAAGCGTGTAGTTATCAGCAAAGTCAACGACTAAAAGAATACTACCAATTCGAAATGTATTCTTGCATATGCGAAATTGTCCATCAATCCATCTAGAATTTTGAGTGTTTCACATATTTAGGTACAACCTTACTATTGAATTCATTTATAAAAGTATTTACACTAAGTTTTTCAGTTATTAGGTCGCATAGTTTTCCAATTTTTCCATCCTTCAATGGATACTCAACAGTTTTAAATTTTTGTACATCAACTAATTGTTGTCCAAAATCAAATGAAATATTTTCATGCAAACATTCATCTAATAATGTAAGATTGCTACATACATCAAATACACTAGAAACACATGCATTCAAAAGATAAAGAAACACATGAGTTTTGAAATAATAGGTGATTCTTTCTTTATTAATCCTTACATACCATGGTTTACATTTTTTAAAAGATCTTTGAATAATACTAATAGTTAACACCTTTGTTAGAATAACTGAGAGGGGGGTGAATTAGTTATCCACAATCCCAAGTCAAAATGTATAATCCAAAACAATTATCTTAAACTTCTGCAGCTTGGTAACATAAAATACTATTTTGTCTATGCATTTACCGATTACCAGTTAACCACTTTATATATTCACCGATCAAATCAAATATGAAATATGTAAAGTATGCTATCAAACAATCATCACAATCAACACAAAAGATTTAACGTGGAAACCCTGTAAAGGGAAAAACCACATGGGACTGACAACCCAAAATATGTTCACTCTTCTGAAGTGAGGTCAGTGAAGACCCAACCCTATTAAAGATTACAAAACACACTGTAAGGTATGACCTTGTTAGAGGATTTAAGACCAACCGTTATCGTCCAACTAGCATTCACTATGGGGTTGAGAGGATAACAATGTACATTCTATGAATGACACAAAAGACTTTCTAGTCCACTTGGTTAAGAGATTTGACTGTATAAAATGGTTAAAATGTAACAATAGGTGATCTAATTCAATAAAACTTCAATTACAGATGTACAGATCAATATTAAGCTCATTCAAATCCTATGATCAATGTATCTATTTTGTTTCAACAACTTTCAATAACTTACTATCTCTCAGTAATAGCTCTTTGACGCTCGGTTATCCTCTGTAGTTCAGTTTTCCTTTAACTAGTCTGATCAGGCATGCATGAAGCTTGTTCACATGATATCTCTATTGTTATCCTCTTTTCAACATCTCTTTCACACTGAAACTCTAGTCTCTTAAATAAACAAGTAAACCATTTTCTTTCTATCCATTAGATTTTTCTTCTTGTTCTCCTTCATTGATTTTGTCACTTAAACCTTCCTTGGCTTCCATGTTAGAAACACATTTTATTTCAATCCCTTCGATCTTCCTTGAATTTTGCTAGTTGTAGATCTTCATAGCAAACTTTATCTCTAACCTCGTGCTCATACACTTTCCAACTCATCAATCCTTATCGGCTAAACTAATCTTTGATTCCTTTCTTCTTTCTCGGTTAACAAAGAAATGAGTTAGTGTAAACAAGCTTAGTAAGTACTATCACTCGGTGTATACTAAAATACTTCTTTAACTGACCACACTTCTTTGTGCATTTATGCTCTTTTCTTCATCATAGATGAATGCAACATAATCAAGTCAATAACATAAGGTCATAGACTCATCAATAAGTTACCCAATGTATTCTTTATCCTCATCTATTATATCTATCTTCCTCATGTAGATATATCTATTCTTCATCTCTTTTCCTTCTTTCTACAGATGTTTGGGTATAGTAACTTACAAGATAAGTATAGTCAAACTAGTTGACATCAATGACAACATATTACTGATTCAATCATCTTACATATCTAATCAACAACTTCGGTGATCTCAAATTACAGATCTTCAAGTCATGTATTTGGTTCATCAATCTCTTTCTCAAATCAGTTGTAGGCTCATCAATCTCTCCCTTTGGCATTGATGGTAACACACACAAAAAATATGAAATATTCCATACACATACCAAACATGTATTCTACAACAATGCAAACAATCTTTGTAACTCGGTAAAGCTCTGCTAGCTTAGATTTAATGTGTTTAATTACTATGTTACAACAACTCATCATATGTAGACAATCTTCTGCATATTGATCTTTTCAGCTCCTTCTGTTCTCTATGTTCTCCAACAATAAATCTTCAATTCTCTCCCTTTCTTTGTAGTTCATGATCTTAGTTTATCAGATTTCTCTCCCTATGTATCATATCTAACTTCTTTGACTACTCTCTCTTTGAGTAGAAAATATTTCATTGAATATTCTCTCCCTTTGAAAGCAATGCCAAAGAACAATATAAATATTTATCTCTTCAGTAGCTAGTTTACTCACTATTGTTCAGTTCCTATATATAGTATGCACCATATGTATCTATGTATACTGATTATGCAAATTTGTTCTGATTCTTCAAACTTTTCACAACCTTAGATAGAGTCCAAAGTGTGAACTATGTTGCATCAACATGTATGATCTTCTGATAAGATTAGGCTAATGCAACCTCCAAATCATCTTAGTGACTAGTAGACAAGGGACAGACCCCAAGTCTATTCCTCAAGTAATCAAATGTTTCCTTCGGTAGAGGCTTTGTGAAAATGTCAGAAAGTTGTTCCTTTGATGTAACATACTCCAACTTTACTTGCTTCTCCTGTAATTTTTCTCTTAAGTAATGGTACTTAATAGATATATGCTTTGTCTTTCAGTGCATCATAGGATTATTTGAAATATTAATTGCACTAGTGTTGTCACAATATATAATCATCGAATCAATGATTACCTCATTCATACCTTCCAACACTTGCTTGATATATACAATATTTGAATAGTTTGTAGCAGCAACAACATACTCTACTTTGGCAGTTGACTGAGAAATACAAGGTTGTTTCTTACTTGTCCATGTAACAAGTCTTTCACCAAAGAAAAATGCTCCTCCGGTGGTACTTTTTCTATCATCTATATTTCCAGCCCAGTCTGCGTCGGTGTAGACTTTAAGTTCAAACTTGCCTTCCTTTGGATACCATAACCCATATTCCTATATTTTCTTCAAGTATCTCAAAATTATCTTAGTAGAAACCATGTGTGATTCTCTTAGATTTGCAGAAAATCTTGCAACTATTCCAACAACATGTTCTATATCAGGTCTACTATGAACTACGTACACTAACTTACCAATCATGGATCGGTATAGTGTCTGGTTTACCTCATTAGTTCCATCATCTTTAGTTAGTTTACATCCAGTAGCCATTGGTGTTCCCACAGGTTTAGCATCTTCCATGCCAAATGTCTTCAAAACTTCTTTTATGTATTTGGATTGTGTAATGAAAATACCATAATTCTGTTGAATCACTTGTAGTCCTAGAAAGAACTTAATCTCTCCAAACATAGACATTTCAAATTCATTTCTCATATCATCAACAAGTGACTTACAGATGTGATTTTTTCCTCCAAATATTATGTAATCCACAAATATCTCAACAATTAATATAGTATCATCATAATTTCCTTTCATGTACAGATTGCTATTCTCACCAGTTCTTACAAAACCAATACTTAGCAAATAAGTATGCAACCTTTCATACCAAGCTCTTAGTGCTTGCCTTAAACCATATAGAGCTTTTTGTAGTCTACATACCATATCCTTTTTGTCTGGATCTATGAACCCTTTTGGTTGTTCTATGTAGACTTCTTCAAGTATCTCATTCAGAAAAGAAGATTTAACATCCATTTAGTAAACTTTGAATTTTTTATGTGTAGCATATGCAAGTGACATTCTAACTCCTTCTAGTCTAGCAATAAGTGCAAAAGTCTCACCATAATCTATTCCTTCCTCTTGTGCATATCCCTTGCATACTAACCTAACTTTGTTCCTTGTTACCTCTCCATTCTCATTAAGCTTATTTCTGAATATCCATTTAGTACTGATAACATTTTTATCTTTAGGTCTGGGTACTAAAGTCCAAGTTTTGTTTTTCTCTATTTTCTCTATCTCCTCTTTCATTTCATTTACCCATTCATCATTTTCTAATGCAACTTTAACATTCTTTGGTTCATATTCACAAACTAAGCATGTACCTTGTCTCATTTTACTCCTTGTCATCATGCCAACTTGTCGGTCTCCAATGATTTTTCATCTCAGAATGATGTCTCCTGACAAATCTTTCTAGTAATTAATCTCTTCTCTGTTGTTCATCTTGTGTAGGTTCATTTGCTTGCCCAGTAGGTCCTTCCTTCTCGTCGATTTCTCTATCCTGTTCCTTGGTATTGTTTTCTTGCTGACCAGTTGTCACTGTCTACGGCTTCAATAAGTACTCTAGTTGTTCAATGTAAGTGAATCTACTGTAGTCTTTCGGTTCCTTTGTACTTTCTTCTGCATTCTTGTCATCAAACTCATCAACCTGAACATTAGCACTTTCAATCATTTTTTTAGTTACTTTGTTAAGACATTTGTATGCTTTACTTTTAGTAGAATATCCTAGGAATATCCCTTCATCACCTTTTGAATCAAACTTTCCATTAATTCTTTCATCTTTCAGAATAAAGCATTTACTTCCAAAAATTTTGAAATAACTTATAGTGGGTTTGTGACCAAACCATAACTCATAGGGTGTCTTATTAGTGTCCTTCCTCAATTGTACTTGGTCTAGAAAATAAACAACCATGCTAGCTGCTTCTCTCCAGTATGTCTAAGCAACATTCTTTTCCAACATCAGTGTCTGTGCACAATCAACAATTGACCTATTCCTTTTTTCAGCTATACCATTTTTTTGAGGTGTCCTCGGTGTAGAAACCTGTCTTTTTATACCATGCTTATTACAAAAGTTAGTAAATTTAGCATAAATAAATTCACCACCTCTATCAGATCTCAAGCATTTTAATTCTTTACTAGTTTCCTTCTCAACTTTTTCTTTATACCACTTGAACATTTTGAATGCCTCTGATTTTTCTTTCAAGAACATGACAATCATCAACCTAGTGTAATCATCAACAAAAATAATGAAATATCTATCACCATAATAACTTTGAGTTCTCATGGGACCACATAGGTTGGTATGAACTAACTTAAGTATTTCTTTGTTAAGTAATCTTTTCTTTTGAAACTACACTTAGTCATCTTACCTTTTTGACATTCATGGCACATAACATGATAAAGCTTTGTTAAGTTAGGTAGAACTCTAACCTTTTTCTTTTTACTGATCTTAATCATATTATCAAAATTCACATGACATAACCTTTTATACCACAACCATGCATCCTCATTTTTCATCATTAAACAAGAAGACTCACCATTATCAAGATAAAATAGATTACCTTCTGTTTGTGCTCCTGTTCGAACTAAATTTCCAATATCATCATAGATCTTTACTTTCTTGCTCTCAAAAGCAACTCGGTGACCATAATTATTTAGTTGAGCCACACTTAGCAAATTATACTTTAATCCTTCTACCCAATAAGCATTATCACATTGGATTCTATCATTTATCAGTAAGGGTCCCTTACCTCTAACCATACAAGGTGTATCATTACCCATCTTTACAGATCCTCCATTGTATTGTTCAAGATGATTAAATTTCTCTTCATCACCAATCATGTGATGTGTACAACCACTATCTATGATCCATGTATCATTTTTATTAAATTTTGAAATCACTGTTGTTTCTACATACCTCTCTTCTTCTTTTGAATCATCCTTCATTGCAACAAACACTACTTCATAGTCATCACCAGAGTCTGAGTCAGATTCATTTTCATCAGGAATGTAACATGCCTTCTTACCTTTTTCATTATTGTCTCGGTTGTCCCTATTGTAATGTCGATAACTCCTATTGTTTCTTCTCCCATAGCTTCCTTCACCAGATCGGTCTTTGTTTTTGTCATCTTCCTTCTTGTTTGGACATCTAGCATTAATATGACCAACCTCTTTATAGTTAAAGCATGCTAAAGGTAACTTACCTTTATATCTAGCTTTACCTTTAGGTAACCTTCTGGCCATTAGAGCTTCAAATTCATCAAGCTCATTATCAGTATTGCTATCATTATTATCATGTCTACCACTAGACTTACCAATCTTCAGAGAAGTCATGAAAGCAGATTCAACAGTCGGTACAATACTATTATCATAGTTATTCAACTCAAATGTAGTTAGCTTACCAATCAGAATGTCAAGAGTGAGAGTACTATTTGGTGTAGATCTCATTTCATGGATTGCAGATATTCTAATTGCATAAACCGGTAATAAGGTTCTAAGAATTTTACTTACCACGGTGTCTTCATCTATAACTCCATCAGATGCTCTTATAGCATTAACAACTTCCTTGATTCTATTTGTATATTGAACTATGGTCTCACCTTCCTTCATCTTCATGTCATCAAATCTTCCTCTTAGGCTTTCAGCTCTTGCTCTTTTGACATTAGTATCACCACTATAAACTTGAGCAAATTTCTCCCACATTAGTTTAGCAGTAGTACAATCCTTGATATCTTCAAATTCAGCCTTTGTCAGGGCAGCAAAAATCTCCATCATAGTAATATTGTGCTCATGCCTATCCCTTAATTGATCAAGGGTCAAAGGACCAGTGGGCGGTGCAAGGTAGCCATTCTCCATTAGAGTGAGGGAAGAATTCCCAATTCTAGCTATATGTAGCTTCATTTGACTTTGCCATATTGTGAAGTTATCCTTGTTTAGCTTTGGCACATCCCTCTTATACATTTTGAGATCTTTATGTTGAAGTCCTTAAAACTCTGTTCCAAGCAACTTGGCTTGCTCTAATACCAATTGTTAGAATAACTGAGAGGGGGGTGAATTAGTTATCCAAAGTCCCAAGTCAAAATGTATAATCCAAAATAATTATCTTAAACTTCTGCAACTTGGTAACATAAAATACTATTCTGTCTATGCATTTACTGATTACCAGTTAACCACTATATATTCGTCGATAAAATCAAATATGAAATATGTATAGTATGATATCAAACAATCATCACAATCAACACATAACACAAAAGATTTAACGTGGAAACCCTGTAAAGGAAAAAACCACTTGGGACCAACAACCCAAAATATGTTCACTCTTCTGAAGTGAGGTCGGTGAAGACCCAACCCTGTTAAAGGTTACAAAACAAACTGTAAGGTGTGACCTTGTTATAGAATTTAAGACCAACCATTATCATCCAACCATCATTCACTATTGGGTTGACAGGATAACAATGTACACTCTATGAATGACACAAAAGACTTTCTAGTCCACTCGATTAAGAGATTTGACTGTATATAATGGTTAAAATGTAAGAGTAGGTGATTTGATTCAATAAAAATTCAATTGCAGATGTACAAATCAATATTAAGCTCATTCAAATCCTTTGATCAACGTATCTATTCTTTTTCAACAACTTTCAATAACTTATTGTCTCTCAGTAATAGCTCTTTGACGCTCGGTTATCCTCTACAGTTCAGTTCTCCTTTAACTAGTCTGATCAGGCATGCATGAAGCTTGTTCACATGATATCTCTGTAGTTATCTTCTTTTCAACATCTCTTTCATACTGAAACTCTAGTCTCTTAAATATACAAGTAAACCATTTTCTTTCTATCCATTAGATTTTGCCTCTTAAACCTTCCTCGACTGCCATGTTAGTAACATGTTTTATTTCAATCCCTTCGATCTTCCTTGAATTTCGCTAGCTGTAGATCTTCATAACAAACTTTATCTCTAACCTCATGCTCATACACTTTCCAGCTCATCAATCCTTATCGGCTAAACTAATCTTTGATTCCTTTCTTCGTGCTCGGTTAACAAAGAAATGTGTCGATGCAAACAAGCTTGGTAAGTACTATCACTCGGTGTACACTACACTGCTCAGGGTATACTAAAATGCTTCTTTAACCAACCACACTGCTTTGTGCATTTATGCTCTTTTCTTGATGTAGGAGCATCCAGGGTGTAAGAGCAATCTTGCATCAACCAAAAATATTTCTGGTTTCTTTTCAATAAGGGCTATCTTGTGCAAAGCTGCTATTTATGGAAACTTGCTATTTTTTTAGTAAGTTGGTCATACGTTCTCAGAATGTTATGATTTCACATATGGAGGTTCATCTTAGTCATATCAGCCTACTAGTAAAGTTTTATTGCTAGATCAAGTCTAGTTTTGAAGATATTGAAGATTTTTGATATTGGCAACAGGGTAAAGAAACTTTGAACTTAGTTTTGAAGGCTTTAGAGGCACCGAATGAGGTTGAAACTTTGGGTGACAAGTGCTTGCATGAGTCAAGTCTGTAGAGCTCTTTGTGCCCTTTTTGAAATGGGGTTATAATAGTCAATCAGGTCAATGGGTGATGACTTATGGTCTCCAGAAGTTGGGCCACCTGAAATGGCAGAAAATAAATTTCCTTCAAAATTTCTGTTTAGGTTTCAAATGTTATTTTGAGTTGACTTCGATGTAATAAATTATAAAATAAAAGAATTCTAAGTTTGGTTGGCCCTTAGGGCTAAATTTTTGGAACCTTCTCGAGTGGTGGAAATTGCCTACATAAAGAAGGCCCATAGTGTTGTCTAGGGTAGTTCTGGGTAGATTTGGGTAATGATTCGAGGCTTTGTCCTAAAAAATATTGTAAGGGAAATGCCCATGTGGCTTTCCATATTGTATATTTGAAAATTTGTAATTTTATGCTTGTAGAGATAATAAGAAGCCCATTTTCTGTTCTTGCCAATTGTTGTTGTTTCTCTGTTTCTGTTATGTGTTTGTGGTATTAAGGGGAACACCCTTCATCAAGTGGTATCAGAGTAGGAGTTCCTGAGTGTGTAAATCAATCACCGACTATAAGGTAGTTTGCACCAGGACCGTGGTTAGGGTTTCAGCAAGCAGCACGAAAATGCCTCCACGAAGGGAACATGGTGGAAGAGCTGATGTTGTAACACCTAAGGTTAGGGCACTATAGAGATAAGTGTGAGCATTGCAAGAGGAGATTCATAGAAGAATGAATCTTAATGTCAAAGACAAAAGTGAGGATGAAGTCGAGGGAGAAGGAAATTCTGATCAAGAAGGAGAAGGCAGAATTCTAAACCGGGAGGAAGAAAGACTTTTCTGAGCCATTTTCAAGATTGGAAAAAGACCTAAGATCGAGGTTCCTACATTTTTGGGAAATCTTAACCTAGAAGAATTGATCGACTAGATCAATGAATGTGAAGAGTATTTTGAGTATGACGATATTGAGGATCCTGATAGGGTCAAATTTGCAAAGGCTAGACTGAAGGGTCATGCAAAGATCTGGTGGGAGGAGATTCAATTGGAGCGAAATCATAGAGGAAAGGATAAAATCACAAGATGGGATCAGATGGTGGATAAATTGAAGCCATAGTTCATTCCTGTTGATTATGAGCTTGACCTACTGAAGAAAACGCAAAGTTTGAAGCAAGCAGGAAGATCTATTCAGGAGTATACGTAGGAGTTCTATTGAATCCTCATCAGAATAGGCCATGTGAAAGTGGATAAGGAGAAAATTGCCCATTACCTTAATGGGTTGAGGCCAAGCATTCAGGAGGAGCTGAATCTGGTTCAAATGAATAGTATTGAAGAGGCATACCAATTTTCCCTAAAAGTAGAGGAAAATTTAAACAAGAAGTTTGAGAGTAGACAAAGTGGAAGAGGTCGTGGTGGAGAATCTGGTGGATAGTCTTATGGAGGCCAAAATGAAGATCTAAAAAAGAAGGATGAGGCCAGTAGCAGTCAGAATCAATGAGGAGACAATTTCAATCATTTCCATGATCAGAATAATAAAGATCAGAGAGGAAGATGAAGAGGACAAGGATCTGGAAGAGGAGGCTTCTGTGGAACATGTTTTCATTATGGAGAAGAAGGTCATAGGGCATTTGAATGTCCTCAGCACCAAGGGAGAATAGATAGGAGGAATGAAGGCCAGGCCAGAGTTACACATGTAGATGAAGATGTTAGATCATCACATTCTGAAGATGCTAAAAGAGGAGAAACACTGATTAACAGAAGAGTCCTGCTGAGTGGTGAGAATGAACCCGAGCAGAGGAGGGGTCTGTTTCACACTAGATGCAAGTGTGAGGGTAAGTGTTGTGATGTGATTGTTGATAGTGGAAGCACTAACAATTTGGTGTCAAAAGAGATGGTCACAAAGTTGAAGCTCAAGAGGCAGAAACACCCACATCCATATCGAATTGCCTGAGTACACAATGCCCACAAGGTCATGGTCAATGAACAATGCCTAGTGAAGTTCAAGATTGGCGGGTACTAGGATGAGGTACTATGTGATATCATATCTATGGATGCATGTCATATGTTGTTGGGTAGACCTTGGCAGTTTGATAGGCATGTTGTACATGATGGTCATGTGAATACCTATTCTTTGACAAAGGATGGAGTGCGGCATAAGCTAAAACCATTGAAGGAGACAAAAGAAAAGGTATGCGGTAATGCAAGAATGAATTTTGTTGATTGAAGAAAATTCCTAGATGCTATGAGGCATGAGCATGTTTGTTTTACTTTAATTCCAAAAATTGGTAAAGAGGAAGTAGAAGATGTACCTGTAGAAGTTGCAAATTTGTTGAATGAGTTTCAAGATATTATATCTGATAATGTACCTGATAGATTACCACCAGTAAGGAAGATCAGTCATTAGATGAACCTGATTCTAGGAGCCAGTTTTCCAAATAAGGCAGCACACAGAATGACACAAGGAGAAAGTGAAGAGTTGAATAGACAAGTACATGAGTTGTTACAAAAGGGGTTGATTTGGGAGAGCCTAAGTCCATGTGTTATACCATCAGTATTAGCACCAAAGAAGAATGGAGAATGGATGATGTGTACAAACTCCAAGGCAATAAATAAGATCACAATCAAGTACAAGTTTTCATTGCCAAGGATGGATGATATTATGGATTGTTTGAGTAGAGCTGTGTATTTCTCAAAGATAGATCTGAAGAGTGGATATCATCAGATTTGGATCAAAGAAGGATATGAATGGAAGACTACCTTCAAGACAAAGGAAGGACTGTATGAGTGGTTAGTCATGCCTTTTGGGCTAACCAATGCACCGAGCACCTTCATGCGGCTCATGAATGATGTTCTAAAAGAATTTCTGGGTAAGTTTGTCATTGTTTACCTAGATGATATTTTGATCTTTAGTAAGACATTGGAGGAGCATATGATGCATATTCATAGGGTGTTTGAGAAGCTGAGAGAAGAGAAATTGTTGATAAATTTGAAGAAGTGTAGTTTTGTGAAGAAAGACTTAGTGTATTTGGGATTTGTAGTTTCAACAGAAGGTCTGAAAATGGACCCCGAGAAAGTAAAGGCTATCCTTGAATGGCCTACTCCAAGGAATGCTACTGAGGTAAGATCTTTTCATGGTTTGGCTAGTTTTTACATGAAGTTTATCAGAAATTTTAGCAGTATTTTTGGACCCTTAACTGAAACAATGAGAGAGGATAGAAAAGAGTTTAAATGGACTCATGGGGTAGATAAGAGTTTTAAACTATTGAAATAGAAAGTGACAGAACAACCTATTTTAGCACTTCTAGATTTTAATAAGGTGTTTCAAGTAGACTATGATGCTAGTGGTACTACAATAGTTGTTATGAGCCAAGAAGGTAAACATGTTGCTTATTTCAGTGAGAAGTTAAATGATGCCAAGAGGAAATATTCTATTTATGATTAGGAATTTTATGCTATAGTTCAGGCATTGAAGAAGTGGAGACATTATCTTCTTCCTAAGGAGTTTGTTTTGTATACTGATCATCAAGCTTTGCAATATTTAAATAGTCAAGGGAAGTTGAATCAAAGGCATTTGAAATAGGTTGAATTTTTGTAGAGCTATACATTTTTTTTGAAACACAGGAGTGAAAAGTCTAACAGGGTTGCAGATGCACTTAGTAGAAGGAAACTATTGTTGACAGAGATGCAGATTGAGGTGGTTGGGTTCAAGGAACTCAAGAATTTGTATCTGGAGGACCCTGATTTTGGAGAAGATTGGAAAGCTTGTAAGGAACCTATTACTCTAGATAGAACGAAGTGGTTGGATTTCATCATCTAAGATGATATGCTATTCAGAGGGAGTTAGTTGTGTATTCCACAGAGTTCTATGAGGGAGAATCTCATCAAGGAGAAGCATAGTGGAGGATTGGTTGGAAATTTTGGTCGTGATAAAACCCTTGCTTTGGTTAGTGAGAATTATTATTGGCCACAGTTGCAACAAGATGTCAAGAAGTTTGTACAGAGTTGCAGAGTATGTCAGATGGAAAAATGAGTAAAGTAGAATATAGGGTTATATTACCCATTACTAGTACCAGAGAAGCCTTCGGAGGATATTAGTATGGATTTTGTTCTTGGTTTGCCAAGGACTCAGCGGGGACATGACTCAATTTTTGTGGTAGTTGACAGATTTTCAAAGATGGCACATTTCATTCCCTATAAGAAGACTAATGATGTTCATGTAGCAGAATTGTTCTTTAGAGAAGTAGTGAGACTACATGGTTTACCAAAGACCATAGTTTCAGATCGAGACACTAAGTTTGTTGTATATTTCTAGCGCACATTATGGAAGAAGTTGAAGATAGATTTGAAGTTCAGTTCATCACATCATCCATAAACTGATGGATAGATAGAGGTGGTGAATAAGAGTTTGAGAAATTTGTTGAGATGTTTGGTTGGAGATAAGCCAACAGGATGGGGTTTGATTTTATCACAGGTTGAATTTGCATACAATAATTCTATCAATAGGAGCACTGGTAAATCACCATTCTAGATTGTATATGGTAGTAGTCCCTGAAATGCATCTAAGTTGAGAAAGATAGATAAAGGATAGATAAATAGTGTTGAAGTTGAGGATTTTGTAGAACACTTCAAGAACATCCATGAGGAGGTGAGGAAGCACATTACCAAAATGAATGTGCAATATAAGGCTAAGGCAGATGAGAAAAGGAGGTATAAGGAATTTTAGGTTGGAGATGAAGTCATGGTTCATTTGCGGAAGGAGCGATTTCTAGTTGGTACATATAACAAGTTGAAAATGAAGAAGTTTGGGCCATGCAAGATACTAAAGAGGCATGATTCAAGAAATGCATATGAGGTAGAATTTCCTACTGAGCTGAATATTTCACCAGTATTTAAGATTTCAGATCTGATAGAGTATCATGAAGGAGGTGTTGAAGATGAGATCACATCAGCACAATGGATTATTCCAACAACTAGTTCAGATACTAAGGAGATTGAGGATATACTGGACAGTCATGTTGGCAGAAGCAAAAGGAAAAGGACATATGAAGAATATCTGGTCAAGTGGAAAGGATGACCTATTGAAGATTCATCATGGCTAATAAAGTAGGAGGTTAACCATCTTGGTTTCCCTCTTTACACCTAAGACATGATGGGGTCACTTCTCAAATTATCCCAAGTGTCTGATGCAGGAGCATCCAGGGTGTAAGAGCAATCTTGCATCAACCAAAAATATTTCTGGTTTCTTTTCAATATGGGCTATCTTGTGCAAAGCTGCTATTTATGGAAACTTGCTATTTTTTTAGTAAGTTGGTCATATGTTCTTGGAATGTTCTGATTTCACATATGGAGGTTCATCTTAGTCATATCAGTCTGCCAGTATAGTTTCATTGCTAGATCAAGTCTAGTTTTGAAGATATTGAAGATTTTTGATATTGGCAATAGGGTACAGAAACTTTGAACTCAGTTTTGAAGGCTTTAGAGGCACTGAATGAGGTTGAAACTTTGGGTGATGGGAACTTGCACAAGTGAAGTCTGTAGAGATCTTCGCACCCTTTCCGAAATGGGCTTATAATAGTCAATCGGGTCAACGGGTGATGACTTATGGTCTTCGAAAGTTGGACCACCTAAAATGGCAAAAAATAAATTTCCTTCAAAATTTCTGTTCAGGTTTCAAATGTTATTTTGAGCCGACTTTGATGTAATAAATTATAAAATAAAATAATTCTAAGTTTGGTCAGCCCTTAGGGCTAAATTTCTGGAACCTTCTTGGGCGGTGGAAATTGCCTATATAAAGAAGGCCCGTAGTGTTGTCTAGGGCGGTTCTGGGTAGATCTAGGTAATGATTCAAGGCTTTGTCCTATAGAATATTGTAAGGGAAATGCCCATGTAGATTTTCATATTATATATTTGAAAATTTGTAATTCCACGCTTGTGGAGATAATAAGAAGCCCATTTTCTATTCTTGCCAATTGTTGTTGTTTCTCTGTTTCTGTTATGTGTTTGTGGTATTAAGGGGAGAACCCTTCATCATTTCTTCATCATAGATGAATGCAACATAATAAATTCAATAACATAAGGTCATAGACTTATCAATAAGTTACCCAATGTATTCCTTATCCTCATTTATTATATACATCTTCCTCATGTAGATATATCTACTCTTAATCTCTTTTCCTTCTTTCTACAGATGTTTGGGTATAGTAACCTACAAGATAAGTATAGTCAAACTAGTTGACATCAATGAAAACATATTATTGATTCAATCATCTTACATATCTAATCACCAACTTCAGTGATCTCAAATCACAGATCTTCATGTCATGTATTTGGTTCATCAATCTCTTTCTCAAATGAATTGTAGGTTCATCAACCTTATCATCCACAATTTTTTTATATAATTTTGTTTGAGTCATATCTAAAAGGTGTTTTGGATGTGGATCATGAAATTTTGAACTGAGTCTTAATTTAAGAACATCTCTGGCATTAGGGGATACTCTTGTATTATCATGCCAAAAATTTTCAATCAAAGTTTTAACTTCACCAGTAAGTTTCATGTCAGATCTCAGGAGTCTGCTATTGAAGGTCCATAAATGGTTTGCTGGATCACTTTCAAAGTTAACTCTTCTCTTTACAGCTCTTGTTAAATTTTTACGATGAATATTAAGATATCCAATTATGTTTGAAATCATTCTTTTATTAGTAGTATTTTTGTTTACTAAAGCTGTTGTTATTGCTCATCGTACCGCATTACTATCTTTAGAATGACTTTTCTTTTCAATTGTATCAAAGGCACTAGCAATAGTTGATACAACTTGTTTTAGAGACTCATCCTTCTTCTTGGATTTCACATAAATTCCTAACCTCTTCATCAATTTTTGCATTTTAAACATTTTAATTAATTGTAACATTAATTGACATTGAAATCCAAATTTCTTATTATAAAAAAATTATCTAAACAATTTGTTTGCGTGTGTTCTAATCTGTTTCATTCGGGGTTTGACTTTTAGTGGCTTTATCACTATGATTAACATTACTAATTTGTGGAAATTCATGCACAATTAAATTTGTTAATCTATTTTTAGGAATAAAATTTAAATCATTTAAATTGTAACCTGCTACTAGCAATTCATGAACTTCACTATCAGAATAAGTTACATTTGGATGTGAGGACATACCTGTATCCAATAATGGATTAGAAGATGCACTTGAATTTTTTTCTTCAACCTCTACATCTATTATGGTGTCTTCATTGTCCTCCTCTTCTGAAATAATTGTTGAACTTGATGCTCCAACATTATTCAGTAAACATAGTCTTTCTCTTCTTTCCCGTTGTCATTTTTCCTCCTCTCTATTTGCTGCAACCTCCTCAGCTATTAGAACTTTCCTTAGCCTCTTTCTATGTTGGTTTGATCCCATTTTTGCACCAAGATTCAAGCTCAAATAATTCTTTTTGAATGTCAGATCCAAAACAAGACAAAGGAAGAGAATGTTGATCCAAATATTATGTTTTCCTGGTACATATTGTAAAAAAAATGATTAAAAATTCATCAATCATTGAGATCAGGCCCACAGTCCTATTTTTTGATTGGAACGACTCTTTATGAAATGAGCACTCATTATTTAAATGAAATGGGCACCCATTATTTAAATTAAATGGGCGCCTGATATTTAAATGAAACGGGCACCCGTTTTGTAATTTCACAAAATGGGTGCCCATTTTTTGAGTTTAAAAAAAGGGCACTTGTTTTGTAAAACTATGAGCGGGAACCCTACCCATGGGTTTGGGTTTTGGTTCTAGATAGGCTTGGTGGGACCAAGCCTATGCTTGGCCCTACAAAAATATGGCTAGGACATCTCAGTATAAAATTTCTGCCTTGCCATAATTTTTTTGACACCTCGAATGAATTTTTCGATAAAATGAAAACCCATTTTAGCTCTTATTGTGCAGATTATAAAAATAAATTTTTTATAGTGATATGATAAATTTTAATATTTTTATAATATTTATTAAGCCAACGTGGTACCTAAACTTGAAATAGTAAGGTTAACTAAAATTTTAATAACTTTTTTAATTTTACACTTTTTGAAAAATGAGTTATATGAGCTTAATCTACATAGAATTTCCTTCAAATTAATTTTTTTTTGAAAAAAGTGAAATTATTATCAAATTATGGTGGCCGTACATGAGAGGTTTTGAAAATGTACTTTATAGTCAATTAAAAATTAATAAAAAAATTTTCAATAAAAAAATTAGATAAAATATTCTCATCAATCTTCAGTGTGTTAGGTACCTTTTCCCAAAAGGATTCACAAAAATACATTCATTTACTTCAAAAAAGGGTGGTCATACATGTGTGAGGTGTGGTCCTGAAATAGGCATTTTGAAAAAATGGGTTTTAAACATGCATACTAAAATTCAATTTATACCATGTTGGTATTTAAATAAATTACATATTTGAAAACTAGACTCCGAGCACTAAATTTTATATTACTGAATTTTTTCAAGATTCAATCTTTAAGTGCCTCAAATTTCAACATCAATTGACAAAAATTTTGAAAATCAAGGAAAACACTTCCACTTTTTGCCCAAAAGAGGGACTCAACTTCTTGCAGCCACCCCCACAAAAGATCATATCATGCATAGTTGATCCATCACTAATAAATGGAACCAATAGATAGGTCAGGATAAAAAACTTGCCCCAAACAAAACATATAAAATGGAAATGGTAAGCTGATGTATGAAGATACTTTGATATACATGATGGTTTCTTTTTTCTTCTATTTGTATCTAGAAGTATTGGACTTTTATGGGTCAATGTGTTTTATTTGAGTAAACTGATGTATGAAGATACTTTGATATGCATGATGGTTTCCTTTTTCTTCTGTTTGTATTTAGAAGTATTGGACTTTTATGGGTTAATGTGTTTTATTTGAGTAAACTGATATATGAAGATACTTTGATATATATGATGGTTTCCTTTTTATTTTATTTGTATCTGAAAGTATTGGACATGTTTTTTTATTTTCTATATTATACCAATGTATGTAGATACAATGATACAATTATATGTCCATAAATATATTCCATTTTATATGTTTATTCCATTAACAACAATATGTTCATACCATTAATAACAATATGTACATTGTGATCAGCTGATCTAGAGCATGGCATACACAAAACTAATGATGAGCATGGAAGAAACCGGTAACACGAGCCAAATATCTTCTTCCTCAAAGAAGATAATGTTGACAAAAGAGATGGAATGCAAGTTTCTAGACTTGCTCCTCGAGAAAGTACAGCTTGGAAGAAAAGGTGACGGGGGATTCAAAAAAGAAGCGTAGACTTCCATTGAGAGGAGGTTCAACATGGATATACACCTCAATCTAACAAAGGACAATTTCAAAAACAAGCTAAAAACATGGAAGCTTGCATATAGAGTGATGAAAGAGCTAAGAAATACAAGTTGTTTCGCTTGGAATGAGGTAACTCAGTACATGGATGTTGAGGATAGCGTGTGGGATAAGCTTCTGAAGGTAGGGTGATCTCTCTACAATTTTGATAGAAATAATATTGCCTTCTTATAAACTTAATAATGAAAGACAAAGAACCTAATCCATTTATTTATGCCAACATGCAGAGAAGATAATTCAAAAATGCCAAAGTGTATAAGAGGTAGCCCTTCCAATACTTCAATGAATTGGATGCAATTGTGGGTAATGATATTGTTGAAGGTAATACAATTACGATGGCCCATGGGACTGAAGAAGGGAACCCTATGGAAGAACCATTCAATGTGCATGATGAAGAGGATATTGGTTTTAGTATACATCTTGATAGTGTTGTTGATTTTGATGAAGAACCTTATCCTTCCAATCAGTCCACTACAACTGCAAGTGCTAGAGGAACTCCTACATCATCATCATCAAGGATGGGAAAGAGGAGGAAGGCAAGTATGGCCGCTTCCTTGGATGTCATCTATGAAAAAATGAAGAAAATAAAAGATGGCATCAACAATGTTCACCTTCACAAAATTGATAAATATGATGATGATAATGCTTTGATGGGCTCATATACTGCTGTCAAATCCATCCTTGAATTGAGTCAAGGTGTTTTCCTTAGGGTATATGACACCTTCATGGTTCAACGTGAAAGATCCAAAGGGTTCTTGGTGATGAGTGAGGAGGAGAGAGTGGACTGGATTGCAACCACATTTGGTGGATTGTAGTTATTTTCTACATACTTTATCAAACTTTATCATGAGTTGAAACTTTATCATACTTCATTCACATACACTGATACAACTGTGTTTTGGTTGATGATTTAGTGGTGAAACTTAGTTTTTGTTACTGACTCAGGAGATCATTGTTTATTTAACTTTAATTAATAGATTAATAGTAAGTATGAAAAGATAAATTTTGTAGAGATGGTTAGATTAGTCCATGATTAATCTTGTTTATATTTATATTAGTTGCTAAGTCCATTTAAACATTCTGCATCCCTATGTTAATGAAATAATTTTCTATGAGATAGATTATGGTCTAGATTTTGATAGATAGGTTCTAGTCTTTTTCATAGTGATTTAAATGGTTGCTTGTAATGTAGTATGATGTTGTTTTTCATAGTGATTTAAAGGAAGAACATCAGTTGATGCTTGTAATACAGTATGTGTGTTTATTTTGTACCTTTTTATGAATGTCCTCTTGATAGTAATAGAGTAGGATGTATGACAATAAACAAGAGATATCTACTAGTATGAACAGTGTTATGAAAGGTTTTAGTAATAAGAAAAATGTGAAGATTGGTTTTCCTATTCCATAATTTGGTGGATTAATTGATGAGTTAATGAAATGATTTTCTGTAAGATAGATTCTAGTCTAGATTCTGATAGATAGATTCTAGTCTTTTTCATAATGTTTGAAGTTGTTTTTCATAGTGATTTAAATGTCTGAGCACTTGTAATGCAGTATCTATGTTTAGTTTGTACCTTGTTATGAATGTCCTCTTGATAGTAACAGAGTAGGATGCATGATAGCAAACAAGAGATCTCTGCCACTATGAATAGTGTTATGAAAGGTTTCAGTAATAATAGGTCTGCTATTCTGAAAGCTAAAGTGTCTTCTCATAATCACAAACATGCAAATTTGTAACATTTTGTTGGTGATATATCTTATGAAAAGTGGTGATGTCATAACATGGAGTAAGATTATAATATCACATACAATGGACAACAAGCTAAGGTAAAAGATTATGAAGTCTTCAAGGGACTAACATACAAGCCATGAGTCATGACAATTGCAGCGCGGATTATAGAGGTTTTAAGTGCAATCAAGACCTAAATGGATTTGTGAAAGAGGTCTACATCTAAAGACAATGACACTCACAATAGAAGAAAGTTCTCATTAAAGAGATGATAGTGCCTAAACATCATCCATAGTCTTAAGAAAATCCATTTATAGTGGCATTGAAGATTATAAATGGAAGTGGAGTTGAGCCTATTGTATAGATTTTCTATGTAGGAAAAATATCATATTCTTTGCATTGATCTATGAAGGCTAAAAGGGCTACATTGAGGTCATTCAAATGATAGAATATGATGCCACTTTTGATAGTGATATAAGAAAATGAAAGATAACAGTGGCTTTGTGTATGATAAAAGAGGAAAAGAAAGGTTCTTCAATAGTGGGAATGGTCTTGAAGTGCAACAAACTTGTCTAAGGGCCAAACAAAATATTGTTGTTTTACAAGCACCATGTGCAAGATACAATGATAGTTACATGGTCATGATTGAAAGAAGATTATTGGCACACATGATAGTAGCAACTCTATGATAATATCTATGAAGAAAAGTGAAATGGAAGAATGATAGGTTGTTGAATTTGTTGTGCAGCAGTGTTCAAATGAAGGTTTGACAACAATCAGCCAAATGATTAAGGGTATGGTCTTGAGAGTGTGTTGATGACAGTCCACACAAAAGCATTGGATGAGAAAAGAAAAAAACATAAGGATAGTAAATGAATTAAAGGGGAGTAAGTAGTGAGAAGATAATATTGAAGAACTATGATATTGCACAATAATGTACATCATACTATTGAAGAACTATGATATTGCATTCCAATCTTGATGAACGTCATACTACATTACAAGAAGACATTTAAATCAATAGCATCTTCTATAATAACATCTTTCCATATTTAGTGGAATACATATTTAGTGGTATATATCTTGTCTTGTTGCTTTTAACATATTAGAGACAAATACACCAAGGAGTACCACATGATAAATGCTTAATTTAATGCATTATCAATGTGTAGTCTCAGAACTGTCCATTTCTAGTTCTTCAGAAGAGATGGCGATATAAATGTGTTTTCATAGATGACTCTATTGTTCATGATTATGTCCCATGTTATATGTATATACCCTAACCATCTTGTTATTACTCCTGCATTACAAAATTTAGTGGAATAATTCTACTTTGTTCAATGCTCTATTTCATCTTGAATTTATTTTGATATTTCATTCATTTTTCAAAACCACATGATAGGTACATAAACATAAATGGATAGTTCTAAGACTACACATATGATGATAAAGTGAGACTACACATATGCTAACATTAAAAATATTTGAAATAGATTTTGGATTCGATTTTGTAGATATTTTTGGCATCAATGTTTTTTTATCACACTTTGTCATCCTTCATCAGGATGAAAGAGAGCAAAAGGATTGAAAGAGAAGTCCATCATTTTGCTCTATTACAATTATTTTGCTCTCTTTCATCCTGATGATGGATCACAGAGTGTGATCCTAAATGTTGATGCCAAAAATATCTACACAATCAAATCCAGAAGCTATTTCAAATATTGATGCAAAAAATATCCACATATGCTGATAAAAAAATGAGCTATCTAATGATTGTTTACTGTTCATCTTTGTAAACGGTCAATATTTATGATGGTACTCCTTGTTGTATTCCATTTAAAAATAAGCAAGTTTTAGTTTTTCTGTCATGTTTAGTTTGTAGATGCAGGATTAACCATCTAACAATACAGATAGTAATGGGAAGAATGAGCGGGCTATGAGATGGTTACTCATCGAATGTGGGGCATAAGGGTGTATAGCATGGATTTCCTTGCATTTTCTTATTTAACGGTGTGTTTTCACACCACCATTCAGTTCATTGATATTGTTCTTCCCCATCTTCTATTTGATGCTATAAATGTTTCATTGTATTTTTTGTATAAATTCGTAATATCAACATAAATGAATTTTTTTGATTTTGTACTGATAGAAAATATTCATGTTGTTATATGAATAAACAAAAATAGTATGAATGAACAAAAATTTGTTTGATACAGTGGTGATGGCTATGATAAATGTCCCTATGTGTGACTGTGGTGATGGAGTGTGCTACGTGTTGAGGATGTCACACACAGACACTAATCCAGAGCGTAAATTTTGGACTTGCATAAATAAGAAAAAGGTTGTTAATTACATAATTTTTAAATGTTTACAAAGAATAAATATTAGTCATTATAGCAATACTAACTTAGATTTATATTGTAGGATCGTGGTGGATGTGGCTACTTTCAGTGGGCCGATGACACCCCATCGTTGTCTACATCATCTACATCTTCTACACATATACCTATTGTGGATGATGAGTGCAAGTCTTGCAAGGCGCTCAAGACAACTATTGTCACCCAGAGTACATCAATGGCAAAAGTAGAGGCTACCTATAAAGCCGATGTCATGTTTCTATGATCTTTTCTTTGTGCAAGAATTGCACTACTTTGTTGGGTCATTATGCAAAAATAGATATATATGTGGACTATAAGACTTATTTATATTTTGATGTGATATCGAGCAATGCAATGATTATTTTCTTGTTATAATATTGTTTATGATAATGTATAAAATTATTAAAAAAGTTAAGTTTACTATTCACAATATTGAAAAAAAAATAAAAAATTGTTTACGATTTACTATATAAAAATATAAATTAATTAAAAAATATATAAATAAATAAATGGACAAAATAAATAAAATATTAAATTAAAACATTATATAATAATTAAAAAAACTTAAATTTTTTCTTGTCAAATTCTAATTCCAATTCAAAATGTAGAACCAAACACAGAAATGGATAATGTAATTCCAATTCCAATTTGAAATTGCAGAACCAAACACAAAAATAGGATTTTCTCAGTTCTAATTCCAATTTTGAAAATGGCAACCAAACGCAGAAGATGGATTGTCTCAGTCATCTTCCAGGTCAACCAAACAGTCCAAACTATCTTCTGAATACACAAAACTAGAATTTCAAAAACTTATTTTGAGATAATCAGGTTCTAAATCAAATTCCAATTCCTCAACCAAACGGGGCCTAAGAGAATCTTAGTAAGTTAGAATACTCCATTCCACTCTCTCACCTCTTTTTCCAACTTGCTAATGAGTAACTTGCTTGGTGAGAACATTGTTGTGGAGAACTAATTATAGTCCTAAAAGAGGTAATAGTAAACTACCTAGAATAGAGCGGCGACCCATCCAGACTGTCATGACAGAGCCATTAGCATAACTGTTTCTATATGACTGTAATGTTTTTTTGGAGTAATTTTTTGGTGTTCCATAACTGTTCCTATATGACTGTAATGTTTTTTTGGAGTAAATTTTTGGTGTTCCAACATGTTTGTTTTGTGTGTTCATTTTGAAGTGGCATTTGAATTTATATATTGTCTTATATTTTATTTTGTATGTTTACAATTGAATTTACTTTTATTTCCATTTTTTACTTTTATTTTTATTTTTACTTTTTTTAAGGAAAAAAACTCAAACTCAAAAGCCTTTTATATAGCTATCTCACTTTTATTTTGTTTTTGGTTTTTTAAACATTTTTCGTTAAGAAAACAAGCTTGATTTCAAAAGCCTTTTATATAACGCGCCAGGGCCTTCCATTTTTTGAAAAAAATATTACCGTTAGGGAATCTTTTCTTTTCCTCTATTCAATGTGTCGTTCTCTTCAATTACACTCTATAAATAGGATGGGATTATTATTTATTGGCAACATAAGTAGAAGATAGAAGAGAGAATGGAAAAGGAAATGAAATTGTTTAGCGTGCTGCTGATAATAACAATGGCATTGGTATCTTAGCCTCATGATTACTGCATTGATTTTGATTTTTGATATATTGGCAGGTATATATTGTTGATATATATGTTGTTGATTTTGATTTTGATAGCTGAGGATACTTTTGAGTGTGAAGATGATGTTGTTTAGCTAATGAGGATTTAGTTGTTTAGTTAGAAATAATGTTGTTTAGCTGTTTAGTCAATGGATTTATCACAATTATGTCCTTGTGAACTTAGAAAAACATCAAGGACTTCCTTTCCACCTTTCAATTTTAACCCCTTTTCAATCTATTCATTGACTTTTGCTAGTTCATTTTTTAGTTTGTACAATTCTTCTTCAAGTTTGGAGAAAACATAAGACTTGTCTTTTAATTTTTTATCAAGATATGAACAATATCTCCTTTTGCATCTTCCAAAAGAATTTCTGAAATATAATTTTGTCTTAAACCTTCTTTAGTTTGAATTTGGTAGAATCTAGATTAGCCAAAGTAGATTTCAAATCTTCTTCTAAAGAGTTTCAACTTCACCATCCTCATCAAAAATGCAATAACCCCAATCATTTATATCATTTAGGTTTTCTTCAAACATGGCTTACATGACTTCTAAATCAACCTCAAGCAATTAAGATTAAAGTAGAGGAACCCTGCTTTGATACCAATTGTTGAACACACTAAAGAGGTAGAGAGGGGGAAGGGGGTGAATAAGCCTACATAAAAACTTTCTCTTCTTTAAGAAATTAATCAATGAGGTTAAACATTTAGTTTAATTCATGCAATCAGAAGATCCAAAAAGATAATAACACCAACATTTTATATGTGGAAAACCCAATTGGGAAAAATCACAGTGATAATTATCTCATGAAAACACTTCATTGTATATATGAGATGATTACATAAAGTGATCTCATTTCTCTAAAAATGCTAACAGAGGCTCAGTGCTAGAGTAGCAAGATACAAAACATAATAAGATGGTTTAATATCAGATACATACTTGTTTACAACACAAAATTCATTACATAGTATAGAGTAATTTGAACTAGAATGAATAACTCATTTGGGTATACTACACTCTGATCTGGGTATTGATTCAACCTATATCTAAAAAATCTAGATCTTCTACAATGTTCCTTTTTCATTAAACAATAATACTTAGTACAAATACTTTGCCAACCATAACCCAAATATATACAAAAAAAATTCTTTTCAAAAATATGATTGAGTCAGCCAAAACCTTTTTCCTTTAAAAAAGAAGACTAAGTTGGCAATAAGTATAGTAAAATGTGAAGTAGCATTTAAATCAATACATGTTAGCCAAAATAGCTAGAGCATGTCATTTTATTGATTACAACCATATTCCAAAATATTAATCATCCCATAAAAGATTATTTCATGCGTAGCCGATCCACCGGTAATATATGGAACTGACAGATAGGCCAAGACCAAAAAATTATCCCAAAAAAAACATATAAAATGGAAATGGTAATGATTACCCTCAACATAGGTCTGAACCAAGAAACCAAGCCACTATCTCACTTCTGTACCCAAAATTTTTTATTGATACTTCCATAACAAGAATATATTGCTTTGGATTATGAACATTCCACTTGTTTACCACAAAATACTTATGAACCAAATTTTGAAGCATCTGGACAATGCTGGATGGATCAGTTTGAAATTGATGACAACATAAACATAATATCAAGAATAAAATCTTCTCTATACCCCATTTTGCACCAAGTGAACTCATAGTTCCATGACTTAATATTAACCAAATGCATAAGTAGCTTATTCTCTTTAAGAAAATATGAGGATGAATCAAGCCAACTTTAATTCCTCCTATTTTCTCCTCCAAACTAGTGATTGCATTAAAATCTCCCACCAAAATCCAAGGCCAAAGAGAATTAAAAGATCTCACATATCTAATGCATGAGTCATAAGTCTAGTCTTCCCAACAAAGTTACTTGGAGAATAAACATTGGTAACCAAGAGTATTTCTCTAGTGTCAAAACTAGAAGTGATCATTGAAAGAGAATACCTATTAAAAATCAACCTATAAGGAATGAGCTTATGAAGATCTCATATGTGGGAATATCCCTTTACATTTTCTTAGGCACCAAGTAACTTTCAGTCCCCCCCCCCTACCAGAGCTTGGGAGCAATGTTAGCCATGTCTTCCACAAATAAATTAAATTCCTAAATAATTATCACATTTGGAGAATGAACTCCTATAAATTCCCTAACAACCTTTTTCTAGGAATGTTGTTCAACCCCTTGCATTCATGATAAAGTTATCATTTCTAAGAGTTGGAAAAGTGGGAATCAGTGGTCTTAACAACCCATGATTCTAGTAATTCATCTTCCATCAATTTATTATTCTCTTGATCTTTCTTTCTTCTAATCTTAGCAAAATTCTCTAGGATATTCATTTTGAAATTATTTTATTTCAAACCAAGAATTGGTTGTGTTTTACTACCATCCCTTAGATCAGTGAGACTCACTTAAACTCATATACTTGAGTGTTTCCTTTGTTTTGGACAAACCCAGATCAAATAGATCACCCATGGGCTGATCAATTTCCTTTTGAGCTAACATTCCCTCCCCTTGAAATTTAATATGATTCTCAACCACCCTAACCTCTATCTATTGTAATTCCAATTTCCTGGTACTTGCATGCAGGTTTCTCTTCAACCCTCTATTCCTATTCGAGGATTGGGATAAATCCTTCTTTATCATTTTCTCCTTCTGTCACTTGTGCATGTCCTTTATCCTTCATTAGTTGCACATGAGGGTCTTTATTGGATGGAGCATATCTTGAAGGAGTCCCTATAGAACTAGATTTTACACATTTTTACACAGATGCCCATACTCATGGAATATATGACATTAGAGAGGTAGAGATTCATAATCAAGATGTTGCTCCCATGAGGTGGATGCAACCCAAATTTTAATTATATTTTGTAATAGTTTATTCAAATCAAGTACAACATAGATATGAGGTGAAGAAATTACCCTTTTATTCATCATCTACAATGATGGATCCACCTACTTTCACAAAATTTATGCTATCATATGCATGATATCCTTTGGCTAGGACTCCAAGAAGAGCCAAGGAAGTCTTACCCACACTGGGACCCTAGATGGGAGCTCCTCAATCAGATAAAATCCAATTTGCCACAACTTGATGAAGAGATCCACTTGATTGTGAAAATAAGGACCAACTTCAAAGTCCTTATTATGATCTACTAGATAAGAGAAAACCATTGCGAAGTAGCCATTGGCTGATATCATGATCTCTAAATCCCCTTCAGGGTTCTAGGTCCAATGAACCCACAACTCTAGAAAGGGAAAATAAACGTGAATTTCGAGTATGTGCAAGATCATGAGGGGCCAAAAAGTGGTGATGTGAAAAGTATTCACTTTTCACTTGTCCAAAAGTACATGAAAATGCTTGTTGACTTTTTAGTAGGCCTGGGTGTCAGTACACGTGGGAAAACTTGACACCAAAGCACAAGCCTAATCGGGTACCTGATAACTGTGGCATAAATCTGAAACCCGCGAGCCCTTTTATTCATTTCTTTCTGTGTTTTTCTTTGCCAAAATGGCTTGATATATCATATACCTGATATATTTTTGGATATCTGATTTTGGAAACAACAAATTCGACTCCCGAGCATATTCGGTAAGTAATTATTTGTATATTTTTATTATTTTATTTCATTTTCATGCTAAATGTAGCATTTTTTTTAAAATAGGGTTTTGTATTGATATTTGTCATAATATATGAAATTAGATTGAAATTTAGATTTGTTTTTTATTTAATTAGGCATGGCTGACAACAATGAAGAAAATAACCCTCCCGCACCAAATAATGATCTCGAAAACAATCCCCCATATCTAAACCCTAAATCTTTACAAGATTTGATACAAGAAAATTTGAACACAATACAAGGTTTCCAAAACATGTATCGAAATATACCTACATTAGGTCCCATGCTTGCCACACTAAATACAATTGTTGGAAATATTGACACACTCACGTAGCAACATAACGCTGCTCTTCAATGGCGTGATGATATGCACGCCCAATTTGATGACAGGATTGACCATGATGGGATTGTGACCCTTAATATAACTAAGGAAGATATAGCTGCCCTTTTTGTCAATCCTAAAACCAAAATACTAGTTGACCCTAGAAAGCCCAAATTATCAATAAAATGGTGCACAAATGAAGCAATGCGCACAAACTTTTGGGATCGCTGGTGGATGGTTTTTGATAAACCACCCCATAGCAATTTGGAGGTCCCATTTTATTTCATTAAAAAATTGTATGCTGAGTTTGTACTTGGTCACCATGTTGATTATTGGAGTATGAGACCCAACATGGGTGTAGGCAGAGGAGCTCCTCAGACTAGGCCATTTTCCCAATGTGGAAAGGCCACTACCTTTGTCCCCCCACTGATGTCGCACCCCCTCCTCCAGTGTAGCATCCCGATATCATTACAGAGGCTACCTCATAGACTATTAGGGCCATTCATTTACTGAGTGATCAGTTGATCACACAGACCAGGTCAGTGTTGCCTCTTGGTGTGGATGATACTAGCGCATCGACATCTTGTCAGAGTTCACATGTATGCAAGCCCCATATGTGCATTATGTCCAGGCATATGTGCCTCAGACCGCTTACTGATTCTGATACATATCAGTTTCATGTTATTGATGAGGAGGATATAGGAGATGTAGCTACAGAGGCTACAACACCTCATGGAGCATCTACATCTCATGAGAGTGCCTAGGAGGTGCACACAGAGCCATTGACTCCTATTGATATGGTAAGAATAAACATTATAAATAAATTTGTCACATGACTTATTTAATTTAAAAATAATTTATTTATTTAGATTAGTTTTAATGATTGCATGCACTTATGTATATATATTTTTTCCATTTATGTTCAGTCAATGACACATGAGGAGGTGAGATAGGTGGATGAGTCCACACTTTCGGCCATTTCATTTGGCCTTGATGACTATACATTATATTATAAATTATGTACCCATTAGTTTTTTTTTATATCATTTGGTGTACATGCTTAAATCTCTATCAATTAGAGCAATAAAATTCATACATTTACTTATATATTGTCATTTGATTGTGTTCTTATAGGGTACAACCAATATCAGTGGGGGGCACGAGGGGGTTCCTTCATCAGGTGTCGACAAAGGAAAGGTAGTTAATTGTTTAAGATTAATTATGCATGCACATGTATGCCACTTGTGTGTAGTAATAATTATTTTACTTGCACTTTATTGTATAGGGTGTGGCTATTGATGATGTCCCGACAGCTGTTCGGCAGCGTAGGGTTACAGGCATTTTGATTCGGAATGATAGCCCGATTGTACGTAGACTTTTACATATTGTTATTTGTATTTTGTAACCAGGGTTGCTATGATGAAGTACATTTATATATAATTGACAATCTTTTTACTCTCATAGGTTACTCCGAGTGTGAGGGAGGGCCCATGAGAATCTTTCATATCTTTTTTGACCCAGCCCACCATTCCAGAGGAGGGATCATCAGATGTAAGTTTTAATTTTAGTTCAATCAATTTGTAATTTTATTATGCTATCATCCTATTTTGTAGATTTATTACTCTATGTTGCACCACTCTACTAATCTCATTATTGCAAATATATATTTATAGGTCACAGTTGGTATTGTTGGCATGGTCCCTTCGCTACCCAGGACTTATGCTAGGACACCTAATCATGGTAGGCGACCGAGAGACCAGGTATAGATATTTGTATTCAGTTATAATTTTAATTAAATTAGCATTTGAATTATGAACTATATATATATATATATATATATATATATATATATATATATATATATATATATATATATATATATATATATATATATGTGTGTGTGTGTGTGTGTGTGTATATATATATATGTATATATATATATATATATATGTATATATATATATATGTATATGTATATATATATATATATATATATATATACATATACATATACATATATATATATATATATATACATATATATATATATATATATACATATATATATATATATGTATATGTATATGTGTATATATATATGTATATATATATATATGTATATATATATATATGTATATATATATATATATATATATATATATATATATATATATATATATATATATATGTACAAATCATATAAAGTAAGCAATCTAACTTGGGTTTGAACTCATTTTTAATGCAAGATCAATCAAAGCCCAACACTTCTTCAAAGAGGCTACATTTTGATGATCTCCCTACGGCATAGGATGTAGTTTTAGTTTTGTGGTCATTTAGAGATGCCACTTCACACATTTTGAGATGGCATATATGCCACATTGTACACCTTAAAAAATTGATTTTGTAGACATTTTGAAATGGCATGTGCCATATTTGTATATGGAGATACTTTTGATACATTTGATACTTTGTATATATAGAACATGTTCATTTATATGTTATATTTGCGTCATCTTTTGTATATACATATTTATTATTCATGTTTATGGAATTGAATGGTGAAGTTATATCTTGACTATTATTATCATTATGATTCAAATTATATCTCGTTGAAGTTACATTTGTTTTTCTTTACTCTAGAATACCCTGTTCATGGAGCTTATTATGTTTGAGGTTTAACTTCTATAGATTTCCTATGTTCTTATGTTTCATACCATTATATATACTCACTTGAGCCACTTAGTACTACATTGTTTGAATACTATGTATATACTCACTATGTATACAACTCATCATATTGGGGTCACTTGGATTGAGCGTGGTCGCGAGCATTCCAGTGACTCCATGGGTGAAATGAGATTGTCACTAGTGTTTACTTGGCCAACCAGAGTTGATGGAGCAGATGGTTCGATGCAATGTTAGATAGTTTGAAAGATACGCTACTGAGGCACTTTCAACTGACCCTCACTACAAGTTTTGGCATCGACTAAGATCGCCTTGCCAAATGCAAATGAAGTCAAATCTCCCAAAAATGAGAGAGGTTATAGTAGACCTCAAAAACATGATCATGTAGCACCTGATAATTTGTTGATACCTATCATGAGCTCTGAGATAGGAGCCTCAAAAGATCGCTGCCCAATCGTGCTTAATGCACCTTGGGTTCACTTGGGTCGAGCGTGGTCGCGAGTGTACCCATGACTCAGTGGGTGTAATGGGGTTGTCACTGGCATTTACCTGACCAACCAGAGCCAATGGAGTAGATGATTCAATGCCAAGTTAGACGGTTTGAAAGATATGCTATTGAGCCGCTTTCAACTGACCCTCGCTGCAAGTTTTGGCATCGACTGAGATCGCCTTGCCAAATGCAAATGAAGTCGAATCACCCAAAACTGAGAGAGGTTATTGTAGACCTTAGAAAAAAAATCCCGTAGCCCCTAAAATTTTTTTGATACCTCTCATGAGCTTTGAGATATGAGCCCCAGAAGATCACTGCCTAATCGTGCTTAGTGCACCTTGGGGTCACTTGGGTCGAGCATGGTCGCGAGCTTTCCCGTGACTCCGTGGGTGGAAGGGGGTTGTCACTAGCATTTACCTAGCCAACCAAAGTTGATGGAGTATATGGTTCGATGCCAAGTCAGATGGTTTGAAAGATATGCTACTGAGCCACTTTCAATTGACCCTCACTGCAAGTTTTGGCATCAACTGAGAGCGCCTTGCCAAATGCAAACAAAGTAAAATTGCCCAAAACTAAGAGAGGTTATAGTAGACCTCAAAAACATCATCCTATAGTACCTGATAGTTTGTTGATACCTCTCACGAGCTCCAAGATACAAGCCCTAAAAGATCACTGCCCAATCATGCTTAGTGCACCTTGGGGTTACTTGGGTCGAGCATGGTCACGAGCTTTCCCGTGACTCTGTGGGTAGAATGAGGTTGTCACTAGCATTTACCCAACCAACCAAAGCTGATGAAGTAGATGGTTTGATGCCAGGTTAGACGGTTTGAGAGATATACTACTGAGCTGCTTTTAACTGACCCTCACTACAAGTTTTGGCATTGACTGAGATCACCTTGCCAAATGCAAACGAGGTCAAATCACCCAAAACTGAGAGAGTTTATAGTAGAAATTAGAAACATGATCCCATAGCACCTAATAGTTTGTTGATACCTCTCATGAGCTCCAAGATACGAGCCATGAAAGATCGCTTCCCAATCATGCTTAGTGCACCTTGGGGTCACTTGGGTCGAGCGTGGTTGCGAGCATTCCCGTGACTCTATAGGTGGAATGGGGTTGTCATTGGCATTTACCTGGCCAACCAGAGTTGATGGAGTAGACGGTTCAATTCCAAGTCAGATGGTTTGAAAGATATGCTGCTGAGCTGCTTTCAACTGACCCTCACTGCAAGTTTTGGCATCGATTGAGATCACCTTGCCAAATGCAAACAAAGTTGAATCACCCAAAACTAAGAGAGATTATAGTAGACCTCAGAAACATGATCTCATAGCCCCTGATGGTTTTTCAATACCTCTCACGAGGTCCAAGATATGATCCCTGGAAGATCACTGCCCAATCATGCTTAGTGCACCTTGGGGTCACTTGGGTCAAGCGTGGTCATGAGCGTTCCCATGACTTTTTGGGTGGAACAAGATTGTCACTGGCATTTACCTAGCCAACTAGAGCTAATGGAGTAGATGGTTCGATGCCACATCAGATGGTTTGAAAGATATGCTACCGAGCCACTTTCAATTGACCCTCACTGCAAGTTTTGGCATCGACTAAGATCGCCTTGCCAAATGCAAACGAAGTCAAATCACCCAAATCTGAGAGAGATTATAGTAGACCTTAGAAACATGATCTCATAGCACCTAATGGTTTGTTGATACCTCTCACGAGCTTTGAGATACGAGGCCCAGAAGATAGCTACCCAATTGTGCTTAGTGCATCTTGGGGTCACTTGGGTCGAGTGTGGTCGTGAGCTTTCACGTGACTCCATGGGTGGAACGGGGTTATCACTGGCATTTACCTTGGCCAACCAAAGCTGATGGAGCAGATGGTTCGATGCCAGGTTGGATGGTTTGAAAGATATGCTGCTAAGCTGCTTTCAACTGACCCTCACTGCAAGTTTTGGCATTGAATGAGATCGCCTTGCCAAATGCAAATGAAGTTGAATCACCCAAAACTAAGAGAGGTTATTGTAGACCTCAAAAACATGATCCTGTAGCACTTGATGGTTTTTTGATACCTCTCATGAGGTCTGAGATATGATCCCTAGAAGATCACTACCCGATCATGCTTAGTGCACCTTGGGGTCACTTGGGTCGAGCGTGGTCGTGAGCGTTCCAGTGACTCCGTGGGTAGAATGGGGTTGTCACTAGCATTTACCCAGCCAATCAGAGATGATGGAGTAGATGGTTTGATGCCAGGTCAGACAATTTGAAAGATACGCTGTTGAGCCGCTTTCAACTGACCCTCACTACAAGTTTTGGCATCGACTAAGATCGCCTTGCCAAATGCAAACGAAGTCGAATCACCCAAAAATGAGAGAGGTTATTGTAGACCTTGAAAAAAAGATCTAATAGCACATGAAAATTTGTCAATATCTCTCACGAGCTCCAAGATATGAGCCCCAGAAGATCACTTCCAAATCATGCTTAGTGCACCTTGAGGTCACTTGGGTCGAGTGTGGTCGTGAGTGTTCCCATGACTCTATGGGGGAACTAGGTTGTCACTGGTGTTTTCTCGGCCAATTGGAGCTGATGGAATAGATGGTTCGATGCTAGGTTGGATAGTTTGAAAGATACGCTGCTGAGCCACTTTCAACTGACTGTTAGTGGTATGTTTGAAATTTGAACTATGAAACTAATCATGATTAAGCTTGTGAGATTTGAACTGTGAAGCTTATTATGTTTGAGGTTTAACTTTTATAGATTGTTTGAAATGATAAAAAATAAAATCCTTAAAGCATTATAAATGAAAATCAAACATGTAAGAATTCAAACCATGAAAATGACATAAGTAAATGACATGTATGATCCCTTCTTGGCACTATTGGCCACCCATACATGATTTTGGTAATAAGTCCTTATCAAGAGTTTTAGGACATTTAACTTTTAAATCAAATTGATTGTTACAAATTTCCATTATATGCTTCAAAAGATCTCAATTAACCATTAAGGATCCTTTTGTCCTTCTATCTCTGATTGGATCCATGGTGACTATAGGCATCTTCATAGGTGCTCCTGCACAAGTTACAATCCACATACAAAATCAAGTTTATTGACTCAAAATACAATCTAAGAAAGGTGAAATTAATGTATTGAAATTAAGCTTAACGAACTTAGAAAATAATAAACTAAGTTAACTTATTACCTAGCCAAGTGTTCATGAAGGGTCATCTCTTTGCTTCAGGGACTCCAATAGTGCGTCATGATCAACAGTACTAATAGTCCAAAGTTCTTTTGTCTTTGGGCTTCCTTGATGTTTTGACAACTTGACATTTTATTCTATAACAAGATGTGAATACATGAGAATAGTTTTGTGCTTCTCATAGTCTTCAAATGCGGGAATTCCATTCTTTCTAATCATGTATGTTCATAGCCATGTTCCCGCAACAACAACTAAACCAGTAGGATATGTGAACCCATCACCATCTGTCATCAGTTGTACAAGCTTACGTTTACCTTGTACACAACGTGCTAACCAATAATCTGACCTCTCATCATTCCCCTATGGTGCAACCAATGCAAAAACATTTCCCGGTGTTAGAAGATCTGAAAGATGGTCATAGTCAACTGAAGTGTCCATGTCATCATTTATTAGAGAGAGTGTCAAAGATAAAGGAGTTAGATACTGTGGAACCCATGTATCCACCCACTCACTTGACTTGCAATGATCCCAATCATACTGAAAACACATGGGGAAAAAAAAAGCCAACTCTCATGTCCACATGGTCCATGTACTACTATTGGAGCTTTGGAATGAATGCATTTTTGAAGAGTCTTTCACTATTTGACAATCCAATCTATCTCCTATAGTTCCCTCCTCAACCAACCAAAAGAATCTATGCACTGTAGAATCAAGAGTCCCCCCTGTGACAATGCTAAAGTACACCAATCAACAATAGAATGAGCATCAAGAAGTACAACACCTAAAATCCTCAATTGCTCCTTAACTGGAGCTCTCTTCACACACGCACCTGCTCTGTCATGCCCCCCTTTCCCATGCCCTGACTCAAAAAAACTCCAAATATGAGGTACACCTCTCTCCACATGCATTCTACACAACCAATAAAACATTCTAGCATTCTTAAATTGATCGGTGCAATTATCCGACCAAATGAGATGCCTATCCATAGCAATACCATTTTCCTGCAAGAAGTCAAAATAGTTATGGAAACAATGTTGAACAAACTCATGAGAGTGAGACCTGTCATTGCTCATATAAAAATGGTACTCTCTGATTATATTTCACTCATCTTTTGTGCTATCAGGGGAATGTCTATATGTGATGTGTACAAAAATAGAACCCTGAATGGAATTGTAATATTGAGCTTGAGTCTCATTTTGGGGCTGCAATGTATAGTTCTCCGCAAAGTCTACAATGGATATAATAGTTCCAATGGGGAAAGTGTCCTTACATGTCCTGAATGGTTGATCCAACCATTGAGACCTATGACTATGCCTTGCATACTTGTAAAAAAGATTTGTCTTGAAATCTAAGATAAAATCAGCAACATTGTATTCTTTTGCAACTAGCTCACATCTAGAGCCTTCACCTCCACTCTTCAATGTATATTTCACCATTTAATATACCTTTTTTTGGATGAGTGTCTTTCCAAAACTGTGTTCCAAACCCTCATGAAAACATGTTCTAAACTTGGACAAGCCACCACATTCTGAGCACTTGGCATTTAAGCAATCTTTTTTATAAAATAAACAACCATCATCTCTATGACATAAAAATTGATCTAGCAAGTCTCTTGATGATTTGGGAAGATGACTTGCACCACAATCCTCTAGCATTTCATTAGTATGAAAAGTAGAATGAATCAACCGTAATAATTCATGATGCATTGAAAACTCAACATGATATTTGCAACAACATTTATTCCAAATCTTAAGGGGTACACATTAAAATGGCTTCATGGATTCAAAAAGCCTTTGTGATGTAATGACCCTTACTATAAAGGCCAAAAAAATCTCCAATGCTAGACTGAGTAATTTTGTCAAACACTTTCCCTGCAACTTGAGTTTGTTGATGTCTGCTTGTTTTGATTTGATTGTTTGGTACCAATGATGTTTTAATGATTGCAAATGGTTGTAAAGTAACTAATAGAAAGTCTAAATGATATGAAACTTATATTTATTCCTTTTAGATTTCAAATACATGAAGTTTTGATATGAAAGTACTCCTACAACCAAGAGGCATTTTCACAAACACTTGGCATGCAACCTATATGCTGAGTAGCACATCTACAACCATTGACATTTTGTCAAATAGTTGGCATACAACTGAATACCCAATACAAATGCACACTAATGTAATGATGTAAGAACAATACCAAAGCAATGATATGTTTTCAAGAAAGTTGCCAATTACAATATTCAGGTTTTACAACTCCAATATATGTGACAATGAAACTATGGCAATGTTAAGACCTCATCCATGCACCTAACATTCACTGTGACATTCCACATACATATAAATAATTTCGGTGGATAACAATGATTGTTTACCAAGTATTAGACATGCTTTTGTATCACTATCAAGATATACTAATATCCTATGCAGCTGGGTACAAACAGAGACTGAGTTCATGAACAACAATTGATATTCATCCAGCATATACAGTAGTGACTATTAATGCACACTTTTTATTACACTTTGACATCAACTATCAAACACAAAGAAAGTAGGAGAACTTGGAAATGCTGCAATGTGTTGACTGGAGAATGCCGAAGCAAACAGTGCCAAACTGATTCCAAACTGCCACCTCTGATTACTACAATACAGTCCACTGGTACAAGCCGTACCTATACAGATAGTATGACACCTGTATTAAAATTTTGTAGGTGTCTTAGCTGCCAAACACACCATGAACAGAATCACCTAGTAATGTATAATACCCTCCTAAATGCATAAAATCAATCTCCAATAGAATATGAAGATATGAGTGAAAATGTGTGTCTCAGGCCCTGGTATGAATTTCACAAAAAAGCACTAAATTGTCTCCAAACCCTTGACAAACTGCTCCTCCAATGAATTGATGAATCTCAAAACCCTTATGCAAATAATCTCAAACCCTCAAACTGAATACTCAAATATGCCCAGCATGAAATGGCTGAATACCACTTCCAATGTGCAACCCTTCAGAAGATATCTCACTTCCTCAGTTATGCAAATCCAAGGGAGTTATCATTCCCAAAGATCTAATGAAAATTTGTAGACCAAATGATTACAAATTGCTCCAATATGGAAAAGTAGAAGAATTCTCAAATCAGCTTGTCAAAATGAAAGCCCAAGCCCTCTATTTATTCTTTTCCTTGAGAAGTTAAGAGAACTTCTAGAAACATCCAATTATAATGTACTTTATAATAAAATAATATTATAATAATAAAGTACATTTCTCAACTCAAAATTATAACAATGTAGGCCCAAATGTCTCATAACTGAATGTAGGCCCAACTACGACTGAACGTAGGCTCAAGACTGAACGTAGGCTCTACTACAACGTGATGTAGGCTCAAACTGGATGTAGGCTCCACTACAACTGCATGTAGTCCCAAACTAGATGTAGGCTCTACCGAATGTAGGCTCTAACAGCAATATGCAATCAACTAATCTCCAAATGATCACGAGATGACTCTCTCCTCATCGCTATCAGTCTACGAGAGCCCATGATAGACTGATCCCGCATGCCAAATGATGTCAGCCAAAATGGGGACATGACATGTGATATTTTCAATGTTGGGTGTGTCTCACAAAATTTTTTATACAACATTGTTTGACTTACCTCCACATAATGTTTAGGATGTGGAGTGCGGTCTTGATTGCCAACTCTCAACTTCAAAACATCCTTCACATTTGGTGACACTCTTGAGTTAGCATCCCAAAATTGTTGAATTTCATCCTTGACAACATCTATTAGCTTCTTATCAAAATGTGGAAGTCTCCCACCATAAGCCCATGTATCAATTTGAAGCGGATCATCAAGTCTTTCTCTTCTTGCAAGTGCTCTACCCAAAGTTTTACAGTCTATATTGAAGTCAACACAAGTTTGTCTCATCAAACGAGCCTTTCTCAACTGATGACTTAGTAAGGAGGTTGTAATAATCTTCTGAGCAACTCTCTTGTCTTTTTCTCTGCTAGTCTTCCCAATGCTATTGAGAGCATTGAAAAGATTCTTCACAACAATGGCATTTTTTTCCATTTTTTTGTTCACACAAATCTTCAATTTCACAAGCACGGGTCTCATCTTTTGCATCTTTAACAACTACATAAAAATTTACATTGCTCAACCAATGTCTTGTTTCCAAAAAATTGATCATAAAGTCTTGAAGCCCAACACCTAACAGTTCTATGTGACCTCTTTCCTTCCCAATTATTCATAATGTTCTCCTCAATTTCAATTAACCATTTAGGTCTTCCTGAAAGCCCCAAATTTGAAGTTTGATTATCTTTATTGCAAGGGACTTCATTTCGCATATAATTTGGAGATGTGTAACATTCATGTGGTTCTTGTGAAACATTTTCATTCCCGAAGTCTACATTTTCAATCTCCATCTGTACATTTTCAAATTCAACATCCTCTTCACTTACAACTACATTTACGGGGTCCAATTGATTAATGTTTAACATACCTTCTCTCCTTCGGTGATTTTCCTTATCCTTTTCCCTATATGCTTGAATTTCTTCATCCATCAGCTTGCTCTTGTGTTTAGCCTTTCGATGACTGCTTCTTCCCATGGTGAGACCACAAGTCGACAAAAATCAAACAATGGGCCCCAAATCACTTTTTTTTTTCTGCAACGCATGAAAAAAGTATAAAATCTCGTGATTGTCTGGTCTATGGGGACAGGGAATATTTTGGTCAAATATTACCTGTCAAAAATCAGGTATCCGATTTCATATCAGGTACCCGATATTCCCAGGTAGATTAAAAAAAGGGCGGAAGCAAATGAAAAAATTGAACTTTTACACACACACACACACACACACACACACACATAGATATATATATATATATATATATATATATATATATATATATATATATATATATATATAGATATAGATATAAGAGGCATATGATATATATAATGTATTATTATATACTAGTTAATGTATTATATACTAATGTACTAATGTATAATATACTAATGTATTATATACTAATTTTTATTTTCCATTACTTCCAGGTCTTTAAAGGCGGCTGGCTAAATCTTTGTATTAAATGTTAGGGAATGCATGAAAATAATATGATTATGAGCATGAGCATGAGTCCCTACAGGGGCATAGTTGTGCCTTTTACAGGCGCCGTAAACCCTAGCTACGCAGAAATGGTGGCTTTGAAGAATAGTTCACTAGAGGTGGATTACAGAAGCAAAGGGCAAGAGAATCACTCTGTTTCCACCACCTGTGGCTATGAAATGGTATGTTTCCCTACTTTTTCAACCGGAACGCTAAATTGCAAAGGTTCTTGAAATAGATTCTAGTTGAACCGGACAATTGTACCACACCTGTTGATAATCCAGTAGCTCAACAGAGTCATTGGGAGGTTAAACAAGAACAACTAGATGGATATTTGAACTGGTCAAAGATTATGGAGAGCGGGGAAGGGTTTGGTAAAATGAGCAACTATGACGAAAATTATGCAAGTATTGTAGAACCGACCGCATTAATAAATTTAAAGAAGAGATCAGCGACGGTGTGACATTATGAGGAAAGCCTTGTCATTTCGATGGCCCCACCCCGATATTATGAAGAATGTCTTGCTGCTTCAATGCTAGCCCTGCCTCTGTCTCAGACTTTTTCTATTGCTTCTCATCAGTACTTTGAGATATGGCAGGGATTGCGGGCTTTTGCACAACATAATCCGTCATAAATTCTTTATAAATCATCATGCATTATAGTATTCTGCGTGTTTTTGAATGACTTACTCAAAGAATTTAATTTTCACCGTAATTTTGGCTCCATGAATTGTCATTTTGCACTCAAAGAGAAGCTGCAAAATGTAAGAATTTGATAAATTTGGTTTATCTCATTTTCTCTCTCTACCATTTTTTAGTGATAAGGCATACTAGGACCCCTAGAGAGTCCCCATGACCCCTTTTGACACATTGGAACACTCAAGTGTGTCTTAAGGGGTCTTAGGACCCCTTTGGACACACTTGAGCATTCAAATGTGTCAAAAGGGGTCATGGGTGATCCCTAGGGGTCCTAACACATGATAAGGCATACTAGGACCCCTAGGAAGTCCCCATGACCCCTTTTGACACATTGTAATGGTCAAGTGTGTCCGAAGGGGTCCTAAGACCCCTTAAGACACACTTGAGTATTACAATGTGTCGAAATGGGTCCTAAGACCCCTTAAGACACACTTGAGCATTCAAATGTGTCAAAAGGGGTCATGGGGACTCCCTAGGGGTCCTAACACATGATAAGGCATAGTAGGACCCTTAGGGAGTCCCCATGACCCCTTTTGACACATTTGAACACTCAAGTGTGTGCGAAGGGGTCCTAAGTCCCCTTAAGACACACCTGAGCATTCAAATGTGTCAAAAGGGGTCATGGGGACTTCGTAGGGGTCTTAGTATGCCTTATCATGAGTTAGGACCCCTAGGGGTTCCCCATGACACCTTTTGACACATTTGAATTCTCAAGTGTGTCCAAAGGGGTCCTAAGACCCCTTAAGACACACTTGAGTGTTAAAATGTGTCAAAAGGGGTCATGGGGACTCCCTAGGGGTCCTAACATGTGACAAGGCATACTACGACCCCTAGGGAGTCCCCAAGAACCTTTTGACACATTTGAATGCTCAAGTGTGTCTGAAGGGGTCCTAAGACCCCTTAAGACACACTTGAGCATTCAAATATGTCAAAAGGGGTCATAGGGACACCCTAGGGGTCCTAACACGTGATAAGCCATACTAGGACCCCTAGGGAGCCCCCATTACCCCTTTTGACACATTTGAATGCTCAAGCGTGTTCGAAGGGGTCCTAAGATCCCTTAAGACACACTTGACCATTCAAATGTGTCAAAAGGGGTCATGGGGACTCTCTAGGGGTCCTAACACATGATAAGGCATAGTAGGACCCCTAGCAAGCCCCCATGACCCCTTTTGACACATTTGAATGCTCAAGTGTGTCTAAAGGGGTACTAAGACCCCTTAAGACACACTTGAATGTTCAAATGTGTCAAAAGGGGTCATGGAGATTCCCTAGGGGTCCTAACATGTGATAAGGTGTACTAGGACCCCTAAGGAGTCCCCATGACCCCTTTTGACACATTTGAATGCTCAAATGTGTCCAAAGGGGTCCTAAGACCCCTTAAGACACACTTGAGCATTCCAATGTGTCAAAAGGGGTCATGGGGACTCTGTAAGGGTCCTAGTATGCTTTATCACATGTTAGGACCCCTAGGGAGTCCCCATGACCCCTTTTGACATATTTGAATGCTCAAGTGTGTCTGAAGGGGTCCTAAGACCCCTTAGGACACATTTGAGAATTCAAATGTGTCGAAAGGGCTCATGGGCACTCCCTAGGGGTCCTAACGCATGATAAGGCATACTTGAACCCCTAGGGAACCTCCATGACCCCTTTTGACACATCTGAATGCTCAAGTGTGTCTGAAGGTGTCTTAAGACTCCTTAAGACATACTTGAGAGTTCAAATGTGTCAAAAGGGGTCATGGGGACTCCCTAGGGGTCCTAACACGTGATAAGGTGTACTAGGACCCTAAGGGAGCCCCCATGACCCCTTTTGGCACATTTGAATGCTCAAGTGTGTCTGAAGGGGTCCTAAGCCCATTAAGACACACTTGAGCATTCCAATGTGTCAAAAGGGGATATGGGGACTCTGTAGGGGTCCTAGTATGCCTTATCATGTGTTAGGACCTCTAGGGAGTTCCCATGACCCCTTTTGACACATTTGAACACTTAAGTGTGTCTGAAGGGATCCTCAAACCCCTTAGGACACACTTGAGCATTCAAATGTATCAAAAGGGGTCATGGGGACTCCCTAGACATCCTAACGTGTGATAAGGCATACTAGGACCCCTAGGAAGTCCCCATGACCCCTTTTGACACATTTGAACACTCAACTATGTCTGAAGGGGTCCTAAGACACCTTAAGACACACTTGAGCATTTTAATGTGTCAAAAGGGGTCCTAAGACCCCTTAAGATACACTTGAGTGTTCAATTGTCTCAAAAGGGGTCATGGGGACTTCCTAGGGGTCCTAGTATGCCTTATCATGCATTAGGACCCCTAGGAAGTCCCCATGATCCCTTTTGAGACATTTGAATGCTCAAGTGTGTCTTAAGGGGTCTTAGGACCCCTTCAGATAGACTTGAGCATTCAAATGTGTCAAAAGGGGTCATGGGGACTCCCTAGGGGTCCTACTATGCCTTATCATGCGTTAGGACTGCTAGGGAGTCCCCATGACCCCTTTTGACACATTTTAACACTCAAGTGTGTCTTAAGAGGTCTTAGGAACCCTTCAGGCACACTTGGGTGTTCAAATGTGTCAAAAGGGGTCGTGGGGACTTCCTAGGGGTCCTAGTATGCATTATCACATGTTAGGACCCTTAGGGTGTCCCCATGATCCCTTTTGACACATTTTAACACTCAAGTGTGTCCTAAGGGGTCTTAGGACCCCTTAAGACACACTTGAACAATCAAATGTGTCAAAAGGGGTCATGGGGACTCCCTAAGGGTCCTAACATGTCATAAGGTGTACTAGGACCCCTAGGAAGTCCCTAAGACCCCTTTAGACACGTGAACACTCAAGTGTGTCTGAAGGGGTCCTATGACCCCTTAAGACATGCTTTTGCATTCTAATGTGTCAAAAGGGTTCCTAAGACCCCTTAAGACACACTTGAGCATTCAAACGTGTCAAAAGGGGTCTTGGGGACTTCCTAGGGGTCCTAGTATGCCTTATCAGGTGTTAGGACCCCTAGAGAGTTTCCATGAGCCCTTTTGACATATTTGAATGCTCAAGTGTGTCTTAAGGGGTCTTAGGACCCCTTTTGACACATTGGAAAACTCAAGTGTGTCTTAAGGGGTCTTAGGACTCCTTCAAAAAAATTTGAGCATTCAAATGTGTCAAAAGGGGTCATGGGGACTCCCTAAGGGTCCTACTATGCCTTATCACGTGTTAGGACCCCTAGGGAGTCCCCATGACCCCTTTTGACACATTTGAATGCTCAAGTGTGTCTTAAGGGGTCTTAGGACCCATTTTGACACATTGTAATACTCAAGTGTGTCTTAAGGGGTCTTAGGACCCCTTCATACACACTTGAGCATTACAATGTCTCAAAAGGGGTCATGGGGATGTCCTAGGGGTCCTAGTATGCCTTATCACGTGTTAGGACCCCATTTGACACAGTTGAACACTCAAGTGTGTCTGAAGGGGTGCTAAGACCCTTTAAGACCCAATTAAGCATGAAAATGTGTCAAAAGGGGTCATGGGGACTCCCTAGGGGTCCTAACGTGTGATAAGGCATAGTAGGAACCCTAGGGAGTTCCGTTGACCACTTTTGACATATTTGAATGCTCAAGTGTGTCCAAAGGGGTCCTAAGACCCCTTAAGACACACTTGAGAATTCAAATGTGTCAAAAGGGGTCATGGGGACTCCCTAAGGGTCCTAACGTGTGATAAGGCATACTAGGACCCCTAGGAAGTCCCCATGACCCTTTTGACACATTTGAATACTCAAGTGTGTCTGAAGGGGTCCTAAGACCCCTTAAGACACACTTGAGGATTCCAATGTGTCAAGAGGGGTCGTAAGACCATTTAAGACATAGTTGAGCATTATGTGTCAAAAGAGGTGTTGGGGACTTCCTAGGGTTCCTAGTATGCCTTATCAGGTGTTAGGAACCCTAAGGAGTCCCCATAAACCCTTTTGATATATTTGAATGCTCAAGTGTGTCTGAATGGGTCCTTAGACCTCTTAAGGCATACTTGAGCATTCCAATGTGTCAAAAGGGGTCCTAAGACCCCTTAAGACACACTTGAGCATTCAAATGTGTCAAAAGGGGTCATGGGGACTCCCTAAGGGTCCTAACGCCTGATAAGGCATACTAGGACCCCTAGGAAGTCCCCAAGACCCCTTTTGAAACATTTTAATGCTCAAGTGTGTCCTAAGGGGTCTTAGGACCCCTTCAAACACACTTGAGCATTCAAATGTGTGAAAAGGGGTCATGAGAACTCCCTAGGGGTCCTAACGCCTAATAAGGCATACTAGGACCCCTAGGGAGTCCCCATGACCCCTTTTGATACATTTGAACACTCAAGTGTGTCTAAAGGGGTCCTAAGACCCCTTAAGACACACTTGAGTGTTAAAATATGTCAAAAGGGGTCATGGGGACTCCCTAGGGGTCCTAAAGCATGATAAGGTGTACTAGGACCCCTAGGAAGTCCCCAAGACCCCTATTGACATATTTGGACACTTAAATGTGTCTGAAGGGGTCCTAAGACCACTCAAGACACAATTGAGCATTCCAATGTGTGAAAAGGGGTCCTAATACCCCTTAAGACACACTTGAGCATTCAAATGTGTCAAATGGGGTGATGCGGACTCCCTAGGGGTCCTAACGTGTGATGAGACATAGTAGGACCCCTACGGAGTCCCCATGACCACTTTTGACACATTTGAATGATCAAGTGTGTCCAAAGGGGTCTTAAGACCACTTAAGACACACTTGAGCATTCAAATGTGTCAAAAGGGGTCATGGCGGCTCCCTAGGGGTCCTAATGCATGATAAGGCATACTAGGACCCCTAGGAAGTCCCCATGACCCCTTTTTACACATTTGAATGCTCAAGTGTGTTCGAAGGGGTCCTAAGATCCCTTAAGACACACTTGAGCATTCTAATGTGTCAAAAGGGGTCCTTAGACCCCTTAAAACACACTTGAGTATTCAAATGTGTCAAAAGGGGTCATGGGGACTCCCTATGGGTCCTAACATGTGATAAGGCATACTAGGACCCCTAGGGAGTCCCCATGACCCCTTTTGACACATTTGAATGCTCAAGTGTGTCCAAAGGGGTCCTTAGACCCCTTAAGACACACTTGAGTGTTAAAATGTCTCAAAAGGGGTCATGGGGACTCCCTAGGGGTCCTACATGTGATAAGGTGTACTAGAACCCCTAGGAAGTCCCCAAGACCCCTTTTGACACATTTGAATGCTCAAGTGTATCCGAAGGGGTCCTAAGACCCCTTAAGACATAGTTGAGCATTCCAATGTTTCAAAAGGGGTCGTAAAACCCCTTAAGAGACACTTGAGCATTCAAATTTGTCAAAAGGGGTTTTGAGCACTTCCTAGGGGTTCTAGTATGCCTTATCAGGCGTTAGGACCCCTAGGGAGTCCCCATGACCCCTTTTGACACATTTGAACACTCAAGTGTGTTTGAAGGGGTCATAAGACCCCTTAAAACACACTTGAGCATTCAAATGTGTGAAAAGGGGTGATGGGGACTCTCTAGGTGTCCTAACATGTGATAAGGCATACTAGGACCCCTAGGGAGTCCCCAAGACCCCTTTTGACACATTTGATTGCTCAAGTGTGTCTGAAGGGTTCCTAAGAACCCTTAAGAAACACTTGAGCATTAAAATGTGTCAAAAGGGGTCATGGGGACTCCCTAGGGGTCCTAACACGTGATAAGGTGTACTAGGACCCCTAGGAAGTCCCCAAGACCCCTTTTGACACATTTGAATGCTCAAGTGTGTCCGAATGGGTCCTAAGACCCCTTAAGTCACACTTGAGTGTCCAAATGTGTTAAAAGGGGTCCTAAGACCCCTTAAGATAGACTTGAGAGTTCAAATGTGTCAAAAGGGGTCATGGGGACTCCCTAGGGGTCCTAACGTGTGATAAGGTGTAGTAGGACCCCTAGGGATTCCCCATGACCGCTTTGGACACATTTGAATGATCAAGTGTGTCCGAAGGGGTCCTAAGACCCCTTAAGACACACTTGATTTCAAATGTGTCAAAAGGGGTCATGGGGAGTCCCTAGGGGTCATAATGCATGATAAGGCATACTAGGACCCCTAGGAAGTCCCCATGAACCCTTTTGACATATTTGAATGCTCAAGTATGTCCGAAGGGGTCCTAAGACCCCTTAAGACACACTTGAGCATTCCAATGTGTCAAAAGGCATCCTAAGACCCCTTAAGATGCACTTGAGTGTTCAAATGTGTCAAAAGGGATCTTGGGGACTCCCTAGGGGTCTTAGTACATCTTATCACATGTTAGGACCCCTAGGGAGTCCCTATGACCCCTTTTGACACATTTGAATGCTCAAGTGTGTCCGAAAGGGTCCATTTGAATGCTCAAGTGTGTCTGAAGGGGTCCTAAGACCCCTTCAGACACACTTGAGCATTCAAATGTGTCAAAAAGGGTCATGGGGACTCCCTAGGTGTCCTAACATGTGATAAGGTGTACTAGGACCCCTAGGGAGTCCCCAAGACCCCTTTTGACACATTTGAATGCTCAAGTTTGTCCGAAGGGGTCCTAAGACCCCTTAAGACACACTTGAGTGTTAAAATTTGTCAAAAGGTGTCATGGGGACTCCCTAGGGGTCCTAACTTGTGATAAGGCATTCTAGGACCCCTAGGAAGTTCCCAAGACCCCTTGTGACACATTTGAACACTCAAATTTTTCTGAAGGGGTCCTAAGACTGCTTAAGACACACTTGAGTTTTTCAATGTGTCAAAAGGGGTCCTAAGACCCCTTAAGACACACTTGAGTGTTCAAATGTGTCAAAAGGGGTCATGGGGACTCCCTAGGGGTCCTTATGCGTGATAAGGTGTAGTAGGATTCCTATGGAGTACCCATGACCCCTTTTGACACATTTGAATGCTCAAGTGTGTCTGAAGGGGTCCTAAGACCCCTTAAGACACACTTGAGTGGTCAAATGTGTCAAAAGGGGTCATGGGGACTCCCTAGGGGTCCTAACACATGATAAGGCATACTAGGACTCCTAGGGAGCCCCCATGACCCCTTTTGACACATTTGAATGCTCAAGTGCATCCAAAGGAGTCCTAAGACTCCTTAAGGCACACTTGAGTGTTCCAATGTTTCAAAAGGGGTCATGGGGACTCCCTACGGGTCCTAACGCATTATAAGGCATACTAGGACCCCTAGGGAGTCCCCATGACCCCTTTTGACACATTTGAATGCTCAAGTGTGTCTGAAGGGGTCTTAGGACCCCTTAAGACACACTTGAGAAATCCAATGTGTCAAAAGGGGTCATTCTAGATTCTTTAGTGCTTCTAGTGAATCCAAATTTAGTTCTTATAAAGATGAGATGTTAGCGAATGACTTCTTGCTAATACTACTCTTTCACCAGATCGAGATTTCAATCCTTTTGTGGATCTACAGGCTGAATCGTGAGCCCACAGGATTGGCCAAGAGAAAAATGTGATTGTATATCAACTGATTACAAAATGTTAAGTTGAGGAGAAAATATTGCAACGATCAAGAAGAAAATTGACTATGGAAACTCTAGTTATGAATTTTGTTAAGAATGAAAATATTAAGGAATTGCATGAATCACAAACCATGAAAATAACCTTCTACAACAAAGAACATTCAAGCTATAGAATTTATTAACTCTGAATTTAAATGTCTGATCAGCCCGCAATCCCTGCCATATCTCAAAGTATTGATGAGAAGCAATGGCGAAAGTCTGAGATAGAGGCGGCACCGACATTGAAGCGGCAAGACATTCTTCATAATATCAGGGAAATGCCATCGAAACGGCAAGGCTTCCCTCATAATATCATGTCGCCACTGATCTCTTCTTTAAATTTATTAATGCAGTCGGTTCTACGGTGCTTGCATAATTTCCAGTATAGCTGCTCATTTTGCCAAACCCTTCCCCGCTCTCCATAATTTTTGATCGGTTCAAAGATTCATCTGGTTGTTCTTGTTTAACCTCTCAATGACTCTATTGAGCTGTCGGATTATCAACAAGCATGGTACAATTGTCTGGTTCAACCAGAATCTATTTTTAATATTAATATATAATTAAATAATATTTAATGTAAAATGTATATTATATATAATATTTAATTTATATAATATATAGTTTTTAATATTAATATATATTAAATAATATTTAATGTAAAATGTATATTATATAATATTTAATATATAATTGATATTATAAATATTTAACATATCTAATATATAGTTTTTTATAAATTAGATAATATATAAAAATTCTATATATTAAAAATTCTGAAATGGGAGGGAGAAAGTGGAGGGAAGGGAAAGTGAAAATTAAAAATTCTGCTATCATTTTTGAGTACCTGAAAATATCGGGTACCCGATTAGGCTCGGTATTGCCTTGTGCACCAAACCTACATGGTCAACTATTGAAATGTCTCAAATACGTGTTTTTCCCTTGTTTCTCTGAGTTCCATACTTTGACAATGTAGCTGACAACTTTTTTTTACCCGAATTTGATAAAATGAAAAGGGTATTTTAAGGATATTATCAGCTTTCTATCGATATAATTGCTGTCAAATTTTGAATTTAGTAAGTAATTATTAGTTATTTTCTAATTGAGCTAACTCTAAAGTGTTGATTTATATACTGATTGAAAAATGACTATAACTTTCAAACGGTATAACATTTTTGAAATTTGAAAAAATGTGTCACATTCTATGCTTCACCTACTATAAGAAAAAAAATAAAAATTTGAATTTCGTAAAGTTTTGAATGAGTTAAGGTGGTCAGACACGGAAGTTTTTTTATTTTGAAAACATTGTAGCACAAAATTCATAATTAATTATTTTTTTGGAATAAAATTACTAAAAAAATATGCGTCACATTCGGGCATGAGTCTACTACTTATATATTAAATCTTATAAAAAAATATTATCATTTGATCATGATTAAGGTGGTTAGACATACACCTACTTCTTATTTTTTTCCTAAAATTTTTGTACTGATGTATTGAAATCTATACTTTTCACCAATTATGTTAATTTTTTTTTAGAAGAGGTCTAGTAGTTTAGAAACTACATTCAATTTCCTACAGATTCTATTCTTACAACTTTTTGGTATTAGGTTGATAGCTAGTTCAAATTTTCACGTCAAGTTGACTAACCCTGATTTGCTGATTTTTCATTGCCAGTTTTGGGCATAGTTTGGCCCCTCATGATCTTGCACATACCCTTCCCATGAACTTGCAAATTAAAGCATGAGTCCTTAGGTAATTTACATCCTTCACAACTAAATCTAGGTTAATCACTATGAATAAGTCTATATTGGCTTCTTTCCAAGAAACCATTAACTTTTTGGACCTTAGAATTTCTGCTCTTACCCCTCCACATGCAAAGTCTTGTTAAAACAATTTCCTCTAATATCACACCCTTTTAGAGTATTGATGAAATCCTAACAGCACATCTCAAAAATAAGGACTCCCTTGAGAGGGAAATCGCTCTGTCATAGCCTGAGGACTTGAAAAAACCCACCCCATACCTTGTAGCAAGAAATACCTCCATAGTTGTGGTGTCACACCAAAATGACACTTTAAACACAAAGAAAACCCCCACAAATCTCCCTTTGTACACCCCACAATCTCCAAGCTCCCTCCTTATTAGCTCCAACTTTAGTTCAAACCCTATCCCGTACAACCTCCTTGAAATGCCTTCATTATCTTATTCATCCACACCTAAGAAATATTACATAATCTCGCCCTCAAGGCGCACTCTTCATGTAAAACTTTTATGTAAATTAATTGTTGGGATAGCATTGATTACCACATCCCTATCTTCATATTAGTGCAATAACTTCAATATTTTCATTGCAAACACACACACACTTCCTTAGAACCCCACCAATTATCAAGCTCCTCAATTCCTTGTCGACCCACCTAGCAAAAGAAGGGTCGCCTTCTTAAGTACATCATATTGATGACATCCATTCATTAGGTCCCTCTACCTTGAATTCGTCTCTAATGACTCAAGTTCACATATCCCATTTATAGGCTGTTAATCCAACAATAAACTACCCACACATATTTTTGAGTCATGTAATTTTAATATAATTTGACTTTTTTGTTTATCTCATTCATGATATAAAAACTTACCATTTAAATAGTCTCTTAAAAAAGTGTTACTAAAATATTTGATTTCTTTCATACTCATTCAAGGTTAGTTATTGAGATGAATACAACTAGCCGGTTAAAACATGCAATTTTTTTCATTTATTTTTCATCTAACATAGAAATTAGAAGAAAAATAATTTATTGTTTGCTTACATTTCATTTGAGATATTGTACTCAAAATTTTATTAATAAGTGTTTAAATTTTTTATATACTTTTAAATATTTTTTATAAATTACTATTAAATATTATCTAAATAAAAATTGTTACTAAATATATATTTTTATACAACAAAAATTAAAAATAAATAAAATTTATATATAAGTTACAAACATGAGGCAAGTAGCTCTCTTTTATTCCTTAAATCAGTACCATATGATTTTTTAATGGTGGTTTAGTCATTTTAATGTCTTTCATTTTAAGTTTTATGAAAAATATTAATTGTCAAAACTACCATTATTTGCAAATAATTAATATTAAATTCTTTTAAATTAAAAAATTATAAATTAATAATAATATATAATAATTTCTATAAAAATTCAAAAATATCAAATTTAGTGAAAAAATATCTAAATCATGATCATAAGTTTCTAAATTCATATTAAAATATTTTAAAATTTAGAAATATTCATATCTATCATTTAAATAAAATATTATATTATCTATAACAATTTTTTACGGTTTATTAATAATTTAAAGTGTCATATTTACACTTTACAAAAATATAACATGTCAATCCATATGATCTAAAAAATTTACCCTCAAAAAGTGTAAAAATGGTCTCACTTTTATTTTGTTTTTTATTTTTTTAATATTTACCGTTAAGAAAACAAGTTCGATTTCAAAAGCCTTTTATATAACTGTCTCGCTTTTATTTTGTTTTTTGTTTTTTAATATTTACCGTTAACAAAACAAGCTTGATTTCAAAAGCCTTTTATATAACTGTCTCGCTTTTATTTTGTTTTTTGTTTTTTAATATTTACCGTTAAGAAAACAAGCTCGATTTCAAAAGCCTTTTATATAACTGTCTCACTTTTATTTTATTTTTTGTTTTTTAATATATTACCATTAAGGAATCTTTACTTTTCCTCTATTTAATGTGTTGATCTCTTCAATTACTGTCTATAAATAGGATTGGATTATCATTTCTTGGCAACAGAAGCAGAAGATAAAAGAGAGAATGGTGAAGGCAATGAAATTGTTTTGCGTGCTGCTGATAACTGATAACAATGGCATTGGTAGCTTAGCCTCATGATTAAAGCATTGATTTTGATTGTTGATGTATTGGCCTGTATATATTGTTTATTTTGGTTTTGATAGTTGAGGATACTTTTGAGTGTGAAGATGATGATGATCCCTGTGATCTATGGCCGCATTTCTCTGTCACATAATACTCACATGGTACTTTGCTTCCCTGTCTCTGCACACAACATAACTTATCAGCCTCTACCCCAAGTCCAACACAACCTTCCCCTGCCTCGACCATTTTATTTTTCATAGTCAATAATCTTTCCGGGCCAAGTGGGCATATTCTTCATATCAGATTCAACCCAAATTATATTCCTCTGAAGTTTTGATGCAAGAGCATCTTGGGTGTAAGAGCAATCTTGCATCACCCAAAAATATTTATGTTTTTGTATTCAATAAGGGCTATCTTGCGCAGAGCTGCTATTTATGGAAACTTGTTGGTTTTAGTAAGTTGGTCATAAATCTTAGAATGTTCTGATTTTACATGTGGAGGTTCATCTTAGTCATATCAGCCTGCCAGTAAAGTTTCGTGGCTAGATCAGGTCTAGTTTTGAAGATATTGAAGATTTTTGGTATTGGTAGCAGGGTACAGAAACTTTGAACTCAGTTTTGAAGGTTTTAGAGGCTCTAGATGAGGTCAAAAATTTGGGTGATGAGCACTTGTGTGACTCATGCTTGTAGAGCACTTTGTGGCCTTTCTGAAATGGAGTTATAATAGTCAACCGGGTCAACTGGTGATGACTTATGGTCTCCAGAAGTTAGGTCACCTGAAATGGCGAAAAATAATTTTCCTTCAAAATTTCTATTCAAGTTTCAAAAGTTATTTTGAGCTGACTCTGTTGTAATAAATTGAAAAATAAAATAATTCTAAGTTTGGTCGGCCCTAAGGGCTAAATTTTTGGAACCTTCTCAGGCGGTGGAAAATGCCTATATAAAGAAGGCCCGTAGTGTTGTCTAGGGAAGTTCTGGGTAGTAAATCTAGGTATTGATTCGAGGCTTTGTCCTATATAATATTGTAAGGGAATGCCCATGTGGCTTTGCATATTGTAATTCTGAAAGTGTGTAATTCCACATTTGTGGAGATAATAAGAAGCCAATTTTTTGTTCTTGCATATTGTTGTTGTTTCACTATTTCTATTATATGTTTGTGGTATTAACGGGAGCACCTTTCATCAAGTGGTATCAGAGTAGGAGTTCCTGAGTGTGTAAATAGATCACCGACTGTGAGGCAGTTTGCACCAAGACTGTGGTTAGGGTTTCAACACGCATTGCAAAAATGCCTCCACGAAGGGAACATGGTGGAAGAGCTGGTGTTGTAAACCTGAGGTTAGGGAACTGTAGAGACAAGTGCGAGCATTACAAGAGGAGATTCATAGAGGAATGAATCTTAATGTCAGAGACAAAAGTGAAGATGAAGCTGAAGAAGAAGATCAAGAAGGAGAAGTCAAAGTTTTGAATCAAGAGGAAGAAAGGCTTTTCCGGGCCATTTCCAAGATTAGGAAAAGACATAAGATCAAGGTTCCTGCATTTTCAAGAAATCTTAACCCAGAAGAATTGATCAAATGGATCAATGAATGTGAAGAATATTTTGAGTATGAAGATATTGAGGATCCTGATAGGGTCAAATTCGCGAAGGCCAGAATGAAAGGTCATGCAAAGATCTGGTGGCAAGAGATTCAATTGGAGCGAAATAGAAGAGGGAAAGATAAAATCACAAGATGAGATCAGATGGTGGATAAATTGAAGTGACAGTTCATCCCTATTGATTATGAGCTTGACCTATTGAAGAAAATGCAAAGTTTGAATCAAGTGGGATGATCTGTTTAGGAGTATATAGAGGAATTCTATCGAATCCTGATCAGAATAGGCCATGCAGAAGCTGATAAGGAGAAAGTTTCTCATTACCTTAATGGGTTGAGGCCAAGCATTTAGGAGGAGCTGAATCTAGTTTGAATGAACAGTATTGAAGAGGCGTACCAATTTTCCCTAAAATTGGAGGAAAAGCTGAACAAGAAGTTTGAGAGCAGACAAAATGGAAGAGGTCATGGTGGACGATCTGGTGGACGGTCATATGGAGGCTGAAACAAAGATCTAAAAAATAAGGATGAGGCTAGTAGCATTCAAAATCAGAGAGGGAACAATTTCAATCATTTCCAAGATCAGAATAATAGAGATCAGAGAGGAAGAGGAAGAGGACAAGGTTCAAGAAGAGGAGGCTTCCGTGGAACATGTTTTCACTATGGAGAAGAAGGTCATAGGGCATTTGAATGTCCTCAACACCAAGGAAGGACAGATAGGAGGAATGAAGGCCAAGCCAAAGTTGCACATGTAGATGAAGATGCCAGATCATCAAATTCAGAGGATGCTGAAAGAGGAGAAACACTGATTAACGGAAGAGTCCTCCTAAGTGGTGAGAATGAACCTAAACAAATGAAGAGCCTGTTTCGCACTAGATGCAAGTGTGAGGGAAAATGCTGTGATGTGATTATTGATAGTGGAAGCACTAACAATTTGGTGTCAGAAGAGATGGTGACAAAGTTGAAACTCAAGAGACAGAAACACCCACATCCATATCAGATTGCCTAGGTGGAGGATGACCACAAGGTCATGGTCAATGAACAGTGCCTAGTAAAGTTCAAGATTGGTGGGTACCAAGATGAGGTACTGTGTGATATAATATCTGTGGATGCATGTCATATGTTGTTGGGTAGACTGTGGCAGTTTGACAGATGTGCTGTACACAATGGTCGTGCGAATACCTATTCCCTGACAAAGGATGGAGTGCGACATAAGCTAAAGCCATTGAAGGAGACTGAAGAAAAGATATGTGGTAATGCAAGAATAATATTTGTTGATGGAAGAAAATTTCTAGATGGTATGAGGCATGAGCATGTGTGTTTTTCTTTAATTCCAAAAGCTAGTAAAGAAGAAGTAGAGGATGTACCTATAGAGGTTGTAGATTTGTTGAATGAGTTTCAAGATATTGTATCTAATAATGTACTTGATGGATTACCATTGATAAGGAAGATCAGTCATTAGATGGATTTAATTCCAGAAGCTAGTTTGCCAAACAAGGTAGCACACAAAATGACACCAGTAGAAAGTGAAGAGTTGAACAAACAAGTAAATGAGTTATTGCAGAAGGGGTTGATTCGAGAGAGTCTGAGTCCTTGTGCTGTATCAACAGTATTAGCACCAAAGAAGAATGGAGAATGGAGGATGTGTACAGATTTCAGAGCAATAAACAAGATCACAATCAAGTATAGGTTTCCATTGCCATGAATGGATGATCTTATGGATTGTTTGAGTGGAGCTGTGTATTTCTCAAAGATAGATTTGAAGAGTGGATATCACCAGATTCAGATCAGAGAAGGAGATGAATGGAAGACTGCCTTCAAGACAAAGGAAGGACTATATGAGTGGTTAGTCATGCCTTTTGGGCTAACCAATGCACCAAGCACTTTCATGCAGCTCATGAATGAGGTTCTGAAAGAATTTCTAGGTAAGTTTGTCATTGTGTACCTAGATGATATTTTGATCTTTAGTAAGATATTGGAAGAGCATATGATGCATATTCATATGGTGTTTGAGAAGCTGAGAGATGAGAAATTGTTGATTAATTTGAAGAAGTGTAGTTTTGTGAAGAAAGAGTTAGTGTATTTGGGATTTGTAGTTTCAACATAAGGTCTAAAAATGGACCCAGAGAAAGTATAGGCTATCCTTGAATGGCCTACTCCAAGGAGTGCTACTGAGGTAAGATATTTTCATGGTTTGGCTAGCTTTTACAAAAATTTTATCAGTATTTGTGGACCCTTGACTGAAACAATGAGAGGGGATAGAAAAGAGTTCAAGTGGACTAATGGGGCAGATAAAAGTTTTAAACTATTGAAATAAAAAATTACAGAACAACCTATTTTAGCACTTCCAAATTTTAATAAGGTGCTTCAAGTAGACTGTAATGCTAGTGGTACTACAATAGGAGCTGTTATGAGCCAAGAAGGTAAACCTATTGCTTATTTCAGTGAGAAGTTAAATGATGCCAAGAGAAAGTATTATGTTTATGATCAAGAATTTTATGCTATAGTTCAGGCATTGAAGAAGTGGAGACACTATCTACTTCCTAAGGAGTTTGTTTTGTATACTGATCATCAAGCTTTGTAATATTTGAATAGTCAAGAAAAGTTGAATCAAAGACATTTGAAATGGGTCAAGTTTTTGCAGAGTTATACATTTGTTTTGAAACACAAAAGTGGAGAGTCTAATAGGGTTGTAGATGCGCTTAGCAGAAGGCAACTATTGCTGACAGAGATGCAGATTGAGGTGGTTGGGTTCAGAGAACTCAAGAATTTGTATCCAGACGATCCTGATTTTGGTGAAGCTTGGAAAGCTTGTAAAGAACCTGTTACTCTAGAGAGAACGAAGTGGCTAGATTTTATCATCTAAGATGATATGCTATTTAGAGTGAGTTAGTTGTGCATTTCATGAAGTTCTATGAGGGAGAATATCATCAAAGAGAAGCATAGCAGAGGATTGGCGGGACATTTTGGTCATGATAAAACCTTTTCTTTGGTCAGTAAGAATTATTATTGGCCACAGTTGCAGCAAGATGTCAAGAAGTTTGTATAGAGTTGCAGAGTATGTTAGATGGGGAAAGGAGTGAAGTAGAATATAGGGTTGTATCAACCATTACCTGTACCAGAGAAGCCTTGGGAGGATATCAATATGGACTTTGTTCTTGGTTTACCAAGGACACAATGGGGACATGATTCAATTTTTGTAGTAGTTGACAAGTTTTCAAAGATGACACATTTTGTTCCCTGTAAGAAGACTAATGATGCTGTTCATGTAGTAGAATTATTTTTCAGAGAAGTGGTGAGATTGCATGGTTTTCCAAAGAGTATAGTTTCAGATAGGGACACTAAGTTCGTTGGATATTTTTGGCATACATTGTGGAAGAAGTTGAAGATAGATTTGAAGTTTAGTTCATCACATCATCCACAGACTGATGGATAGACAGAGGTGGTGAATAGGAGTTTGGGAAATTTGCTGAGATGTTTGGTTGGAGATAAGCTAATAGGATGGGATTTGATTTTACCACGGGCAGAATTTGCATATAATAATTCTGTCAACAGGAGCACTGGTAAATCACCATTCTAGATTGTATATGGGAGTAGTCCCATAAATGCATCTGAATTGAGAAAGATAAATAAATAAGAAATAAGTAGTGCTGAAGCTAATGATTTTGCAGAACATTTGAAGAATATCCATGAGGAGGTGAGGAAGCACATTACCAAGATGAATGCGTAGTATAAGGCTAAGGTAGATGAGAAAAGGAGGCATAAGGAATTTCAGGTTGGAGATGAAGTCATGGTTCATTTGCGGAAGGAAAGATTTCTAGTTGGTACATATAACAAGTTGAAAATGAAGAAGTTTGGGCCATGTAAGATACTAAAGAAGCATGATTTAGGAAATGCATATGAGGTCGAGTTGCCTACTGAGCTGAATATTTCACCAGTATTTAATGTTTCAGATCTGACAGAGTATCATGAAGGAGGTGTTGAAGATGAGGTTACAGTAGCACAGTGGAGTATTCCAGCAACCAATTTAGATATCAAGGAGATTGAAGACATACTGGATAGTCATGTTGGCAGAAGCACAAGGAACAGGACATATGAAGAGTATTTGGTCAAATGGAAAGGGCGGCATGTTGAAGATTCATCATGGCTAACAAAGGAGGTTAACCGTCTTGGTTTTCCTCTACACACCTGAGTCGTGACAGGGTCACTTCTCAAATTACCCCGAGTGTCTAATGCAGGAGCATCTTGGGTGTAAGAGCAATCTTGCATCACCCAAAAATATTTATGTTTTTGTATTCAATAAGGGCTATCTTGTGCAGAGCTGCTATAAAAAGAACATAATCTCTAATAGATTGTGGAAATCTCTTAGCATTGAATAACTTTTAATTTTATAGATATAGTTTCTATTTATCATTCGAATTTACTGATTTTTTTAGAGCAGAGTTTATAAACAAAAATCCTCTACTTATCATTTAAATTTAGCCATGGTAGCCTACAAATATATAGCCATGGTAGCCTAGCAATTAATAACTCCTTTTGCATTTTAGACCTTTACATAGCTTCTCAAGCTATAATTTTGTTATATTATATATCCATCTCTTAATATGAAAATATAACATTATTCATCACCTATTTATGTATACACATACAAATATACATACACTACAATATGTGAAAAGAAAAATTTTGTTTTATTAAGATTTGTTGCTAATTTAATAAAATGCATATATGCATCATAAATCAATTTATGATTGGTAATGGGAATGGAAATAGAATAATTAAATAACAAAATTTGAAGTTAAAGAATGAAATGTAATAAGGGATCATGAATAGCTTCATTATTAAAATAATGATGTAAAATAAATATGAAATTTTATTGATTTAGACTTAGAAATATTGTCTCTTCTAAATGATCTACTTGGAATTCTAAACTTGATGTTTTCTCTATTAAAGGACAAGTTTGTGGTTTTGTGACAAATTCATGGTTGCAAATTTACATAGACCAATTAGTATGGATATATGTACATACATGGATAGATGTATAGATAGATTTATATATCCATACATAAAATGCATGCATGCATATGATGCCATGGGAAGCTTCACGTGCATGCATGTATGCGTACATGCATTCATCTAACATCCATGCATACATGGTATGTATTCATGTGTTGATGCATCTATAAATGTATACAGACATGCACCCATCCATGCACATATGGATGTATCATGTACGTATGCATGCATCCATAAATGAATAATTATGCATTCATATATACATCCATGCATACATGGGATGTATTAATGCATCCATGTATGTATACACATACATGCATCTGTCCATGCATCCATGTATGTGTATGCATACATGCATCTTTCCATGCATCCATGTATGCGTATGCATCCCTACAAACATGCATAAATGGATGCACGCATTTTATGTATGGATATATAAATGCATTTATACATCTATCCATGTATGTACATATATCCATGCATGCATCCATAAATGAACAATTATACATTTATACATGCATCCATGCATACAGTGGATGTATTAATGCATTGATGCATCCATGTATGTATACATGTATACATGCATCCATGTATGTATACATGTATACATGCATCCATGTATGCGTATGCATCCCTACACACATGCATAAATGGATGCACACATTTTATGTATGGATATATACATGTATTTATACATCTATCCATGTATGTACATAAATGCATGCATTAGACACATGCATACATGCACGCATCTATATATGTATACATGCATTCATCTAGCACTCATGCATGGAATGCATAAATGGATATATCATGTATACATGCATCCATGAATGCACAACTACACATTAATGTATCTATCCATATATGTATATAGACATGCACCCATCCATGTGTATCCACATATAAATGTATCATGTATGTTTGCATGCATCCATGAATAAGAAATTATGCATTCATCCATGAATCCATGTATGTATGGATGCATACATTATGTATGTATGCATAAATCCTATTATGCATTAATTTGCATTCATGGATGCATCAATGCATGAATACATCACATTATGCATGAATGTTCATTTATGGATGCATGTATTAATGTATCCATGTGTACATACATGGATGGATGCATACATTCATGGATAAATACATGATGTATGCATCCATCCATCCATCCATCCATTAATCAACCATACATTCATTCTTACATCCATGTATACATGCATACAAGCTCATGATGTATGCATGCATACATACATACATGAATGCATGGACATGCATGGATGGATCCATACACACATTTATGTCATGCATACATACATGGATGTATCAATGCATGAATACACCCATTATGTATGCATGTGCATTCCTGAATGCATGTACCCATTTGTGCATGCATGCATCCATCCATGCACATAATGTATAAATACATCACATTATACATGAATGTGAATTCATGGATGCATGTACCCATTTGTGCATGGATGCATACATACATCCATGTATCCCATGCTATATATATGTATACATACCTAGATGCATGCATACATCCATCAATACATATGATGCATATACATGCATAAATGTATGTATGCATGCTCCATCCATGTATGAATGATGGATAGATCCATATATGTATGCATGTATGCTTCATGGATGTATGAATACATACATAAATCGACATACATCATTACATGTATACATGCATGGATAAATACATACATGCATGTACATGCATCCATATGTGTATTCAACATAGATTGCATGAATACATCCTATGTATGCATGGATGTCTACATAAATACATGGATGCATACATGCATCCATACATGTATACATGAATGCATGATGGATGCATCCATGCCTTCATGAATACAAAAATGCATTCATACACACATGATTATGCATCCATAATACATACATAATATATGTATACATGCATAATACATAGATGCATTGCATCCATAATACATGCATATATAATAGATACATGCATCCATACATCAATAGACACATGCATACATCATCTATACATCCATGCATCCATTCATATATGATTGTATGCATCCATCCATACATATATACATAATACATGCATCCATAATACATGTATACATGCACCTATAATATATAGATAATATATGCATACATGCATGCATCCACCCATCTATCCATGTATGCATGCTTCATCCATGTATGGATTGATGGATATATCCACACATGGATACACATGGATCTACATACATCCTTACATGCATGCATCCATATATATACACATGCATAGATGCATACATACATACTTATATGCATCCATATATGTATTCATACCTAGATTTTGTATGAATACATCCAATGTATGCATGGATCATACTTGCATCCATGCATGTATGCATGCCTTCATAGATACAAAAATGCATTCATACATACATGATTATGCATCCATCCATCCATACATAATAGATGCATACATCCATTAACACATGCATCCATTCATACATGGATGAATGGTTCTATGCATCCATACATACATAATAAATGTATACACACATCTATAATACATAGAATGATTGTATGCATCCATACATGCATCTATCATAGATAATATATGCATGCATGCATCCACCCATCTATCCATCCATCCATAATACATGCACACATGCATAATACATACATGCACACATAAGACATCCATTATAATTAACATCTATTTAGAATACTTCAATATTAACAATAAGTACATATAATACATTCATTATAATTAACATCAATTCAAAATACTTCAATATTAACAATAAGTACATGGATTCATAATACACATATGCATGCATATAGTATACATACACATGCATGCATGCCTAAGATAATACTTCAATGCATTATAATTAACATCATCTCATAATACTTCAAAGTTAACAAATCATTCCAAAACATTAACATCATATATCTATCATTAATCCTAAAACTAAGCCCCTCCCCTACATATACTTCAATAGATTATAATTAACATCATCTCATAATACTTCAAAGTTCACAAATCATTCCAAAACATTAACATCATATATCCATCATTAATCCTAAAACTAAGCCCATCCCCTACATACATGAATCTATAATACATGTAACATACACATATGTGCCTAAGAGAGTACTTCAACACATTAAAATTAACATCATTTCAGAATACTTCAACATTAACAAAATTATCAAAAAAATAGGGATCTTATGTAAATGTATTTGAACATATACTTAAAAATATTTAAGCCAAACTCTTAACTAAAAGAAAATATTTTATATAAAAAAGCCTTCTAAGACACATTTTATCTAAAAAAAATATTTGAATGATTCACACCAAACTCAAGATGATTCCAAATCAAGTAAATCAACCATCTCCTAGCTCTCCTTACATTAAGATTTATCAAAGCTTAAAAAAAGCTTAGTTGAGATACAAGTAAACTTTCTGAGTATTGTGCTTCTAAAATGTGAATAATATATTTGTGCAAAGCATTGTATTGCAGTCTTTCTAGATTTAAAAAATAAAAATACTAAAGAATAAATAAATAACATTTATGTTAAATAGAATAATATCTTTGTGCAAAGCATTGTAGTCTTTCTAAATTAAAAAAAAAACAAAAAAAACTACTAAAGAATAGAGCAAATAATATTTCTGTTTAATGATACTAATGCCAAAACAATACCAATTTCCTGTAAGTGCATACATGGTATGTATTCATGTGTTGATGCATCTATAAATGTATATAGACATGCACCCATCCATGCACATATGGATGTATCATGTACGTATGCATGCATCCATAAATGAATAATTATGCATTCATATATACATCCATGCATACATGGGATGTATTAATGCATTGATGCATCCATGTATGTATACACATACATGCATCTGTCCATGCATCCATGTATGTGTATGCATACATGCATATGTCCATGCATCCATGTATGCGTATGCATCCCTACACACATGCATAAATGGATGCACGCATTTTATTTATGGATATATAAATGCATTTATACATCTATCCATGTATGTACATATATCCATGAATGCATCCATAAATGAACAATTATACATTTATATATGCATCCATGCATACATGGGATGTATTAATGCATTGATGCATCCATGTATGTATACATGTATACATGCATCCATGTATGCGTATGCATCCCTACACACATGCATAAATGGATGCACACATTTTATGTACGGATATATAAATGTATTTACACATCTATCCATGTATGTACATAAATGCATGCATTAGACACATGCATACATGCATGCATCTATATATGTATACATGCATTCATCTAGCACTCATGCATGGAATGCATAAATGGATATATCATGTATAGATGCATCCATGAATGCACAACTACACATTAATGTATCTATCCATATATGTATATAGACATGCACCCATCCATGTGTATCCACATATAAATGTATCATGTACGTTTGCATGCATCCATGAATCCATGTATGTATGGATGCATGCATTATGTATGCATCTTTATGTATGTATGCATACATCCTATTATGCATTAATTTGCATTCATGGATGCATCAACGCATGAATACATCACATTATGCATGAATGTTCATTTATGGATGCATGTACCCATTTATGCATACATGCATACATCTATGTATGTATTAATGTATCCATGTGTACATACATGGATGCATGCATACATTCATGGATAAATACATGATGTATGCATCCATCCATCCATCGATTCAACCATACATTCATTCTTACATCCATGTATACATGCATACAAGCTCATGATGCATGCATGCATACATACATACATGAATGAATGGACATGCATGGATGGATCCATACACACATTTATGTCATGCATACATACATGGATGTGTCAATGCATGAATACACCCATTATGTATGCATGTGCATTCGTGAATGCATGTACCCATTTGTGCATGCATGCATCCATCCATGCACACAATGTATAAATACATCACATTATACATGAATGTGCATTCATGGATGCATGTACCCATTTGTGCATGGATGCATACATACATCCATGTATCCCATGCTATATGTATGTATACATACCTAGATGCATGCATACATCCATCAATACATATGATGCATATGCATGCATAAATGTATGTATGCATGCTCCATCCATGTATGAATGATGGATAGATCCATATATGTATGCATGTATGCTTCATGGATGTATGAATACATACATAAATCTACATACATCATTACATGTATACATGCATGGATAAATACATACATGCATGTACATGCATCCATATGTGTATTCATACATGGATTGCATGAGTACATCCTATGTATGCATGGATGTCTACATAAATACATGGATACATACATGCATCCATACATGTATGCATGAATGCATGATGGATGCATCCATGCCTTCATGAATACAAAAATGCATTCATACACACATGATTATGGATCCATAATACATGCATACATAATAGATACATGCATCGATACATCAATAGACACATGCATACATCATCTATACATCCATGCATCCATTCATATATGATTGTATGCATCCATCCATACATATATACATAATCCATGCATCCATAATACATGTATACATGCATCTATAATATATAGATAATATATAGATACATGCATGCATCCACCCATCTATCCATGTATGGATTGATGGATATATCCACACATGGATACACATGGATCTACATACATCCTTACATGCATGCATCCATATATATACACATGCATAGATGCATACATACATACTTATATGCATCCATATATGTATTCATACCTAGATTTTGTATGAATACATCCAATGTATGCATGGATCATACTTGCATCCATGCATGTATGCATGCCTTCATGGATACAAAAATGCATTCATACATACATGATTATGCATCCATCCATACATACATAATATATGCATACATCCATTAACACATGCATCCATTCATACATGGATGAATGGTTGTATGCATCCATCCATACATAATAAATGTATACACACATCTATAATACATAGAATGATTGTATGCATCCATACATGCATCTATCATAGATAATATATGCATGCATGCATCCACCCATCTATCCATCGATCCATAATACATGCACACATGCATAATACATAAATGCACACATAAGACATCCATTATAATTAACATCTATTTAGAATACTTCAATATTAACAATAAGTACATATAATACATTCATTATAATTAACATCAATTCAGAATACTTCAATATTAACAATAAGTACATGGATTCATAATACACATATGCATGCATATAGTATACATACACATGCATGCATGCCTAAGAGAATACTTCAATGCATTATAATTAACATCATCTCATAATACTTCAAAGTTAACAAATCATTCCAAAACATCAACATCATATATCTATCATTAATCCTAAAACTAAGCCCCTCACCTACATATACTTCAATAGATTATAATTAACATCATCTCATAATACTTCAAAGTTAACAAATCATTCCAAAACATTAACATCATATATCCATCATTAATCCTAAAACTAAGCCCATCCCCTACATACATGCATCTATAATACATGTAACATACACATATGTGCCTAAGAGAGTACTTCAACACATTAAAATTAACATCATTTCAGAATACTTCAACATTAACAAAATTATCAAAAAATTAGGGATCTTATGTAAATGTATTTGGACAAATACTTAAAAAATATTTAAGCCAAACTGTTAACTAAAAGAAAATATTTTATATAAAAAAGCCTTTTAAGACACATTTTATCTAAATTTTTTTTTTTGAATGATTCACACCAAACTCAAAATGATTCCAAATCAAATAAATCAACCATCTCCTAGCTCTCCTTACATTAAGATTTATCAAAGCTAAAAAAAAGCTTAGTTGAGATACAAGTAAACTTTCTGAGTATTGTGCTTCTAAAATGTGAATAATATATTTGTGCAAAGCATTGCATTGCAGTCTTTCTAGATTTAAAAAATAAAAATACTAAAGAATAAATAAATAACATTTATGTTAAATGGAATAATATCTTTGTGCAAAGCATTGCAGTCTTTCTAATTTATATTTAAAAAAAAAAAAAACTACTAAAAAATAAAGCAAATAATATTTCTGTTTAATGATACTAGTGCCAAAACAATACCAATTTCTTGTACGTGCACCTCTAATAAGTTTTTTTTTAAAGAACATCTCTATCAAGGGTTTCCATTAAGTGCACTTCCATGAAAACATATTGCATAATTCCATTTGCCAACACCAAATGTGAGATCTGATTCCATTTTTTTATGTACAAACTACAACACCACATGTCATGTAAATAATTATTGTTCCATATAAAATATGAAACAGTCAAACTCTATTTCCAATATTGCAGAACCATCTCATTAAAACAACATAAAGAACAAAATGAATATCTGTATTCATATTGATTAATTCCTTTATATATACGATAAAATATTATGGAGCAAAATAGCATAAATGCTTTATTCATCTATTTTCCCCATAGATGAGCCCTGCATGACAATATTAATCATCAAAAACAATAATAATATCTTGTTGCTTCAACACCTGAACACTAAACTAACAGGATGATGGATACCTCTTTTACAGTTTTGGGTTGAATAGGCGATATATTTGTGGACTTCGAAAAAATATTGTTGTTGAAAAAAAAAAAGAAAAAAAGATTCTAGCACAATGGTTAAACAAAAATTACTGAAACAATTTGACTTAAAACAGATCCTAAGAATATCACAGATCTTTAACAAACATATTAAACCAACCCAATAAACTAACAGCACAATAAATAATGTTTGAATAAATTCCTACCTTTTCTATAGGGCTGCTGTTCCTTCCTTTTCCTCGACCATATCTTTGATCCAATCCACTCAATGCTACCAGTGGTTTTATACATTTTTTCAGAGCCTTAGCCTGAACAAGAAAAACAACACTACCTCAGAATAGCAACAATATGCCTCAATGAAGCACATCCTAAAAATAGACCAGCTAACATGTATAGAAACTTTGGGATGAGAAGCTATCAGATAATTGCTCTGGCTCTATCAACAAAAAAGAAACCCTCTTACCAACAAAACCCTCCAAAACAAGTTTAGAAAGAGAAAAAAACAATCACTCACCACAAAGCTTTTCTCCAGGTAAGTTTTGTGCATTCCCAAATATCTTTGTGAAAACATAATAAAAAAATGGAAAGCATTGATGGATCTTGTCTAAATTTGGGTAGTTGAGCATTGAAAGCATTTGATGGAAAGTAGCGTAGAGTAGCAGAAAATTCAACCCTTCTGAGAATTGTTGTGCCAGAAAGTAGCGGAAGATTTATGTGGTAGATGCAACAATGTAGTAAATCTGAGGTGGCTGTTAGCACATCAGAACAGGAAGCAGAAGTAGCAGAAAATTCCATCTCGTTTCGCAACCCTGAATTTGATATGAAGAAACGACATATTTTTCCTGAAAAAGAAAAACCCAATTCATGAGATTGAGATTGAATACAAAGTAACTAGATGCCTCAGAAATTTAACAGGGATGATTCGTTAATTCACATCAAAGTCAAGATGATTCCAAATCAAATAAATCAACCATCTCCTAGCTCTCCTTACATTAAGATTTATCAAAGCTCAGAATTTCTGATGCACAATCACTTGATGAATACAGAAACCTAAAGACCACAATATATTATATAGGGAAGAGTAAACGGTCTTTTATGGAAAAAAAAGCAAAAACCATTAAAAATCTTCTATGAAAAAAGTTTAAGAAACCTAAAGCCCACAATATACGAAGAGTAAACGGTCTTCTCTGAAAAAAAACAAAAATGCTTTCAAATCTTCCCTAAAAAAAGTTAAAAAGCTTACGATCTTCTCAGGGCTAAAAGTAAAAACGCTTTAAAATCTTCCCTGCAAAAAGTTTTTAAAAAGCTCAAAAGCTTTCTGGCCACGACACGTTTCCTATGATCTGAATCATCTGATTGTTCATTTTTATTGTTATTTTTAGGGAGGGTTATCTGAATAAAACATTACAATCTTCTCTGAAAAAAGCTTATTTGAAAAAATCCACTGCTTTTTAAAATCAAATGCTCTTAAGTGTAGAACTCTGAATTGTTTTTTTCTTTATATTCTCAATATAATATAATGGTAAATATATTATAATAAAAAATAATAATATAATTATAAAAAAATATAAAAAGATAATAAATATGATTTTTATTTATATTGTTATTTATATTGGTATTATATTATTACTTAATTAATTTATAAATGTTATAATATTATTTTTTTATTATAATAATATCAATATAAATAATGTATAATGCTCACGATAATAAAATATTGATAAAATTATATAAATATTATTGTTCATATGTATATATTGTTACACTCTTAGTTTAATAATATTAATTTAATAGTAATATTATAAGCTAATAAAATATTAATATTGTGATAATAATAAAAATTATTAATTATAGAAAAAGTGGAATACGATGAGATTTTGGATTTGGAAATCTTTTGTTAATTTTTTTTTTTTTCATGGTACTTTTAGACCTAGTGATTAATGTGGTTAGAGAACAAAATAGATATGATGTAATGGTTTGGAAGAAGGATTTTGACCCATTCTCCATTTTAGTATATTTAAGTCTAAAGGTTATTATTTTTTTTTATTGTTGGGCATGCACCGAATCCAAGGCTTTGTTTCTATGTGAAAGAGAGGGGTGGAGAATTTGAGTCACCATGCAAGGATATCTTGTTTTCAATTTAATTTAGGGGACAAAGGATCTAGCTTGAGGTGAGGAGTGAGGAAGCCGACAAAAAAGAGTTTCAAGCAATCATTCATGCATGGAGGAGGTAGTTTGTCCTCCACCATGGTATTCTATGTCCATGTAAGCAACCTCTCATTTCTAACTTGGTGTTTTCCCTCAATATACACCTATTATTCTTTGCAATAGCATTACTTTGTTCACATTTATTGTTTCACCCCACCTTTTGGTCACGTTGATCGTGATGGGTAGTGGCTTTTCTATGATCTTGGTTGTCTTATACTACGATATTAATGGAGGGTAACCCGATTGTCTTATTTGTCAAGGTGATTAGTAGAAAAAATAAAATCAAACCTTTTAAAGAAGTAATGCTTGAAAGCATGGTTAACGTGCTTGAGTACACATGTTTCCTAATAAACTTTGTTCAAGATTATAAAGGTAATAGTGATAGGGAAAGACAAGAAGGTAAGTTGCCTCCCTACCCCTTGAGGTTACTCTCCATCTCTTCTAATCCTAAAATGATTGTTGCAATTAACAATGAAAATAATCGATTGAAGAATATTGTTTATTTTCTGCTACTATTGATTGTAATAAAATGCTAGCCATGAGAATTTTGGATGAATGGTTTAGAAATGTTTGGCTTAGAAAACTTAGGATTCAAATTTCATTATATAGGATGGTTCAAAAGGGCTTGTTTATAATTCCTTTAAAGGATAGTAATATGCAATAAATTTGGGCAAAGAAATAGTCCTTGAATATAGGAAATTTTGTGTTTAGGGCCTTGAAGTGGACCCTAAAAGTCATTAAAGAGGAGGGTGAAAGAAAGAAGACGAGTCCACTTTTCATGGAACTTTTACACTTAGTCAATTTCATGAAAAAGGCTTTTATGAAACGGGGTCCCACTTGTAAAAAATGGGACCGCATTATGCTTTGGAGTCTAGAGCCAAAATTCAAATCGAGATCACGTGAGGCATGGGACCCCTAACCTAAGTTTGTGAAATGGGACCCCATTTTGAAACATGACCCTGTTTTGAAATGGGGCCCCATTTCATTTATGTAAACCTTTGAGGTTGGCCCCTTTTTATTCATTTTATTGTTGTTTTTTAGTAATATTTATTGTTTTTTAGTAGCTTTTGTTATTTTTTATTATGAAAATTGAGTATATATGTTAAATTTATTTACTTTTATTGTGTAAATGTATAAAAAGGGTTTCATAATTGTATTTACTTTTAGACTTTTATTGGATTACACAATGAAACAAAAAATAAAATAAAATAAATGAGCAACCTAGAATACAAACCTTAAATGAATAATAAATGAGTAATCTAATGACGCACAATCATCAATGTTTCCTAGGGCCCATTATGTATTCTAGGACTCCATAGCACACATTATATATCTTAGGACCTTTTATGACACTAATGACCCTTAATTAGGACCCCTTAGGACCCATTATGTATCATAAAGGGTCTTAAAGGGCCTTAGGACCCATTAATGGGTCATATGACCATTTAGAACCCCTTAGGACCCATTAATGTGTCCTAAGACCCCTTAGTACCTAATAGCACCCATTATGTATCATAAGGGGTCCTAAGGGGTCGTAGGATACATTAATGTGTTCTAAGAATATTTCACACCCTCTAGGACCCATTAATGTGTCCTAGGATACCTTAGAAAGTATTAGGACCCCTTAGGACCCATTACATATCATAAGGGGTTCTAAGGGGTGACAAGACCCATTAATGAGCCCTAAGATGATTTTGGACTCCTTAGGACCTATTAATATATCCTAGGACCCCTTAGTATGCATTATGGCCCTTAGGACCCATAATGTATCATAAGTGGTCGTATGGGGTCTTAAGGGTCAGATGACACATTATTGAGTCCTAGGACCCCTTAGGACCCATTAATGTTTCCCAGGACCCCTGAGTACCCATTAGGACCCCTTAGGACCTATTTTGTATCATAAGGGGTCTTGAGGGGTTGTAGGAACCATTAATGACTCTTGGCACCATTTATGACCCCTTAGGACCCAATATTGTGTCATAAGATCCCTTAGTACACATTAGGACCTATTAGGACTCATTATGTATCATAAGGGGGCATAAGGGTCCTAAGGGGTCATAGTAGCCACTAATGAATCCTAGGACCATTTAGGCCCCTTTAGGACTCATTAATGTTTCCTCAGACCCCTTAGGACCCACAATGTATCATAAGGGGTCCTTAGGGGTTGTAGGACCCATTAATGACCCCTAGGACCATTTAGGACCCCTTAAGACCCATTAACATTTCCTAGGGCCCCATAGTACCCATTAGGACCATTTAGGACCCACTATATATCATAAGGGGTCCTAAGGGGTCATAAAAAACATTAATGAGTCCTAGGACCATTTAGGACCCCTTAGGACACATTATGTATCATAGGGGTTCCTAAGGGGTCATAGGATCCACTAATGAGTCTAGGACAATTTAGGACCCCTTAGTATGCATTATGACCCCTTAGGACCTTTTGGTGTAATTTAATATTCCTAATTACACTTTACTTAAGCTTACTTAGGATAATGCATTACATTGTAGTTTGTCATTGAGACACCTAGGATTTTGCACATGGTGTAGGAGAAATTCTACTATAGGTGTGAGATCCACCTTTAATGCACATATCACATTATAATTCTCATCATGACACATACTTCATTGCATAATGGAGGATGCTCTGGACCTTTGGTGGACATGTGATTACACCTTGCGTAGGTCATAACTTTTATTCTTCTTATCATTGTCTTCTATCATTTTTCCTATATAAGGAGGCCTATTATGTATATTTTGATAGTGTAATGTCCATATACATGATCAATAACATCATTCTTGCATCTTAATGCAATTATCTTTCCATTCTCTTATGGAAGTTATCTTGGTCTTTCATTTGATCCTTGAGGTGTTGTAGTGTCACCTAAAACTCTAACATGGTATCAAAGCTCTCAAGGTGTGAATAATCCTTCTCAAGAAGTGAAATCTTGGTTTGATTAATTTGTGGGTGTAGAATTTTGCAATTTGGGCATCACTATTACGTTCGAGAGGTTGTTTCGGTGAAAAATAACTATAAATTTGCCCATATTCGTCAAAAGTCAAAATTGAGATATTTAATGAAATGGGAAAAGGGTCTTCGCAATCGTATGACTCCTGAGGCTAAGGTGTTGAATGCTTCTGTCATTGTACTCTGTAGATCCCCGTGGCTATTCTATGTTCTCCTTTCACTAGTACATTTAAGACCTTTTTTCGATGGCTGAACGTCCGAATTTAGACACTAAACTGTTGATTAATCGACACCACCCAGCGTCACAGTTTTGTGGTCAGAAAAAATATCGGTTTTGTTAGGTGTCATAATTATGACAACCATGGCAGTCGAAAAAAGAGGGTGCCAACAGAGCGAACCTATCATCGAACCTATTTGTGGTCGTCTCAATTGTGATGCCTATCTATCGCAAAAATAACAAACGACAGCAACCCGTTAGAATCTTATGACGGGTAGCTGTCATTTGTAACATGTTCACTGACATAAATAATTCTAGTGCAACAAATATTTGTTGAAAATGTATGATGCATATCTATCATTTGTGGTTTGTAACGATGACTATGTTGTACGTGCGATGGGCATGCGTTAGACATTTACAATGGATATCTATTGTTAATGGTTGTTTTCCGATAGAGATGTTGTTAATGCGATGAATTTTTGTGATGGACAACCATTGTTGTTTTAAATCCATCATAGTTACAATGATAATTAGTTTTTTAATATATATATATATATATATATATATATATATATATATATATATATATATATATATATATATATATATATATATTTGTCGATCAAGTTGGTATCGATTCAGAATAGTGTTCTTGCAGATCTGGTTCCTGCTCATGATTTAGTTATGGATCATTCAGAGATAACTTTGCAGTAGATTCGGTAGCGACTCATGGATTATTGAGTCAAGTCTAGAGACTTGGATTTGGAATGGATCCTACCGAATCAAGACTTGTGACAGTGACTGCTCTAGCACAATTCAAAGATAACTTAGCAATAGATTTGGTAGCATCTCATGTATTATTGAGTCGAGTCTAGAGACTTGGATTTGGAATGGATCCTACCAAATCAAGACTTGTGATAGCGACTGCTCTAGCACAAGAAGCTAGTGCGGCGATCAGAGATACATTCTTCTTGATGTGTTCATGGGATATATGCGGACCTGATTGCTTTTAGATTTGATTCGAGCGACTTCTTGACTTCTTTGGTCTGAATTTGATGTGTGGGTTCACGGTGCGGTCTATGGTGTTTGTTTACGACTGGGTTCCTTATAGAGATCTATTGATTTGGTATCCATTGAGATGGATCGATATATATTTTTCATACGTGGATTGAGATCTTAAATTATTGAGCTTCTCTTTGTTGTGAGAATAGTTTAACATTCTCTACTTAACAGGGCCAACCACGTGAAGGTGGAAGCTCATCTGACCCCTCATAGGAGGCTCTTATGACCCTTTATGACATTTTAAGATATCTAAGATGTATTCTTAGAGATCATAAATGGTCTTAAAGGGTCATAAGGGATCCTGGGACACAACAACTAAGAAACATAAATGTAGGCATCATGGTCACAATTTTTTGGAAACACAACATAATTGAGTGGTATACCCAGATGATGAAACACAACTACTCCTCTAGTTCCATGTCTACACTGTATAAACAAAACAAAAAGATAAAGAATAAATTTAGAGAGCGCAGAAGAGCGATAACAACCGAAATAATATAGGGAACTGTATTACTTTGGTCGTTCTCGCTCTCCTCCGCTCTCTAAATTTATTTTTTATCTATGGATTTTGTTTACTGCAGTGTAAACTTGGAACCAAAGGAGTGATATATAGTTGTGTTGCATCGTTTGGGTATACCATTCAATTATGTTGTGTCTCCAAGAAATTGTGATTATGATGCCTACATTTATGTTTATCGGCTGTTGTGATATCTACATTTATGTTTCTCATTTGTCGTGTTTATGTGCATGTTCTTTATGTGTATCAACTAGAAATTCTATAAAAAAAATCAGTATCTACAATAGCCCTCTGTTAACCACATTTACACATATGGTCCCAACAAAGTAGTGCACAAACTACACAAAGAAGGCATCACAGAAATATGAATTCTACTTTCACCATTGAAGCAATCTTGGCGGCACTAGCTGCCTCTCGAGCCTTGCACAAGTTGAACTCATTTCCTACATCAGATATAGATGTAGATGAGGTAAATGTAAATGTGGTTTGATTGACCCACTAAAAGTATTGACATCCAGTATTTTCCTGACAATACCAAATGTACATTAGTTCTTCATAAAATGATTAGTTGTCACATTATTTTTAAACATAAAATATAATTACGTATCCAGACCTTTTTCCTATTTGGGCAAACCCAAAATTGATGCCCAGGATTACTTTTTGTGCGTGACATCTTCAACATGCATGGGCCAACACCACATTGACACATAGGCACATTGACTAAAGTCATCGACGCTATTTCGACAAATATTGTATTATCATAAATATTGCATTGTCATTATTTTGTTCATTCATACTAATTATTGTATACACCTAAAAATGGTCATCTAGACTATTAGCCCCTTTTGCTAAATCATCAATTTCTTATTCTTGATCAAATCCTAGCTCTATCATTTATTTGATTATTTTCTATGGGCTAACCATCTTATCCTAAGTCTTTATTTATTTAAAAGGAATATTTCCTCCCCTTTTAAATAAATAAAAGCCCCCACTTTTCCTCTTATCCTAAGTTGCACAAATAAAGCATTATTCTTATTTTATAAAAAGGGAAAAAACACTTTTTGTCTCATATGGACACAAAAGTCAACTCTTATTTTCCTATTGGAGGATACTTGTGCACATGGATTGCTCCTCTTTTAAGCTCCACCGTTGATTAAATCTTTTCCCTCTTAATCTCCATGGTCCATTTCTCCTCATTTCCTATAAAAGAAGAGCTCTCTTCTTCATTCTAGATCCTCAACTTTTTATGCTAACTTTATGCTGCAGGTTTTCTAGGTCACTTTGGAGCTTTTGGAGATTTGGAGCATTCTTAGCATCTACATCTCATTCTTGCATTCTACATCTCATTCTTGCATTCTTAGCTTAGCTTCATATTTATGCTTTCTTAGATTAGCTTCATTTCTATGCTCTAGATTAGCTCACATAGATTAATTAGCTTGGGATGTAACACTTGCATATTTCCTTTCATAGCTTAGCTTGCATTTCCATTTCTAGCATAGCATTGCATTGCATTTTCATTCTTGATTCTTGAGGATATTGGCATTCTTGCCCTTGTCTTCATTGAATCTCCCATTGTATGGTTTACTAGCAAGGTTATAGGCTAAATAGCTCTAGCTGAGAGCATTCTTAAAAACCCTTGCACTCCATGCCTAGGGAGCTATGGATCAATTTGTGAGGGCTCATTCTTGAGTTTCCTTGCATGTAATGATCCATAGAAGTGTGACACATTTATAGCACAAATTTCTAGCATTTTCAAATCCGTGCCACTCTGGAAAATGGGTGCCCATTTTTTTTGAAATTTTGCAAATGGTATCAAAAGTTTAAGTGTGATATATTGTTGGAAAGGTCTTTCCGAGCCTAATCCAACCATGATGGTTTCATTTTCAGATTTTATCATTTGATTAGTTATTTTTGCACATTATCTAATTTTTTTTCATGTACTAATCATTGTTAGATTTTGGATTTTGATTCTCCTAACTCTTGTTGGTCTAACAAGTTGTGGTTGTAGGTGCTTCTTGCTTGAAATTTGGTAAAATCACATGTCAAAGAGGGCTGCTAATGGTTTTTGCAGGGCTGCCCTAAGCATAAAAACCAAATCAAGTGCTTGTTTAATTGCTTTCTTTATTAAGTGTGGCATATACTAGTTGTTTCCTTTCATAGGCACTTAATACCTTGTTATAGAAATTTTGAGGTGGTAGGAGAGTATGCTCTTCACCCTTGTGGTGAAACAGAAATCTTGACCCATCTTGAGATTTTGAAAGCAAGGGGGTAATTGAATCTTTGCTTGGTGTGTTTGGAAGAGATTCTTGAGATAGGGGAGTATGCTCTTCACACTTGTGGTGAACCAAAAACCTTGAACCTCAAGAGTTAATCCACTCTTTGTTTAGCTTAGGATCCTTTAGCGGGCCTGCTCTTGAGCAATCAAGAGGAACGACCCAAGTGGGGACAACCTTGTCATCATTTTCCTTGGTGGCAAGTGATTCCAACTCACTATAATCTCAAGGCTATCGAGGACACAAAACCTTGGTAGACATAGTACTTATCTTCGCTTGATGTGAGTAACTTGTGGGATTGTGACCATGAGGAAAGCATTAAGCAAGATGCTTAAGGTACTCTTGAGGCCGCGAGGTCCTAGTCCTTTATGAGGAGCAAGAGGGGTGCTATGAACAGAAACCCTTACTATGAACCATTAGATAGAGGCCACCTTCTTTTATCCGCTTAGCTTCTTGGTGCAAGGATTGATCCAAGTGGACTTACCCAGATCACCCTAAGACACTCACCATATGTGTTCCTTTGGTTGTGTTTTTGACACTTCCATGACAATGCCAATATCTCTTGTGGGCAACCACTTGGTGTGAGGCAAGGGAGCATCAAGTTGTGGGCCACGTTGCTAAGTAATGAGCCTTGTCCTTCTAGGTAGTAATTGCTTGAATTGTCTTCGATTGTGCTATACCAGTGTAAATGTCCTCAACATTCAAACAAATGGTAGCATTCATAAGGCTCTTTATTTTGATATCACAAGTGCTTTTCTTGGCAAGGTTGATTTTGCCCTTGTTTCAAGTGTTCTATGACATGTTTGATCACCTACTGTTTGCATACCTGTCTTTTATCTACTATTACTGCTTGTCAAACTGAGAAATTGCACTATCCAACCTTTGAACTTGATCAAAATGCTTTAAAATTGAGAATTTTATGTTCACTGGTCAAAAATTCATACAAATCTGCAACAGTATCGCACGCCTTACTGAGAAATATCATGCGATAGTTCGCGCCCTGCTATTTTATCGCGCGCTTTGCTGAGGTATATCGCGCGATAGTTCGTGCCTTCTGGACTATCGCCCCGCTAGCCTGGAGTCTATCGCCCAACCATACTGCAGTCTATCACCTGGCTTAAGGTGAAGTATCACTCGAACTGAGAAGTATCACCCTGTCTGCTTGGAAAGTATCACCCAGAATCTTTTTGCTGTCCTGTCATTGTTGCAATTCGGAGTGGCTAAACTTGCACTTTAACCTATCGTAGAGTGTCTTTTTCTGTTCTTACCTGAAACTGGTTTGTTACCTACATGCTTAGATTTGTTCTAGACTGAAACAAATGAGCTAAAACTATTGGGTTTGAGTTTAACGAATGCTACTCTTGACCACTTGTCGCATCACAGTTACCTCTCTAGCTACTTGCTTATTGAGCTTCTTGCTTGTTGCTCGGCTTTAGTCAATTGATTGCTGTAAGTGCTTGAGCACTTTTGACGAGCCATCTCTCTATTGTTCTACTTTGACAAGTGATCTTTATTAGCCTTGCTTATCTCAAATCTAAGAAACTTTGTCTCATTCTATTAGTCAACCAACATCTCTTTTCATGCCAGTTACAACTCGGTCTCAATTTGAGCAAGAGAGTCATCCTCCGTTCAATTATACATAGTTACCTCCTCCAACTAGATGTTCAAAAGCACCCATTAGGAACAACAGTTCTAGTTCTGACCAATCTAAGAATTCTAAGGCTACACCGTGGTATAAAGGAGGTTTCCTCTTTTCCGCATTCAAGACCCCCAAAAACATAGATAGTGTCTCACTCACTTTGACTAAACAAGAAAAGTTTCAACTCTTGCAAGAACACTTTGAGTGTAAGGATAATCAAGCGCGCTTAGACAAAGAACACAATCAACAAAGGATGGATGCTACTAGGTGCATGGCTTATAGAGGGACATTTCATGAGCAACCTGAGACTAGTAATCATGAGCATAGACCTCTTTTTAACAATGGCAACAATGACAACAACACGCCACCTAGACCTCCTCCCTCTCAACATGAGGCAGAGGCTAATGATGAGATTTCTAGTGAGGATCTTATGAGATGTGAACAAGATGTGGATTTCCAATGAATGATGCATAAGCTTTTAGAGCATAATGGCGATCAATATTTTCAATATATGACTTCTAGAAGATACAAGCTTCCTCCCGGCTATGATGTCAGAAAAATTGTCCAACAAAGAGTACCAACTGACTTGGAAGTCCTTCAAGAAGAATTACGTCGGACAAATCAATGCCTTACCCAAATGGCATTAGAAAGAGAGCCTCCAAAGGTCTCTTTTGTAGAATCAATTTGTGCTCTTCCTTTTGATAAAGATCTATACATGGTCCTGTTTCCTAAGGATATTGAGGTTCCTAAATATGACAAGTATGATGGAAATGGTGACCCTCATGACCATGTGCGTCATTTTTATGCTCTTAGTATGGAATTTCTTCATGAAGACACATATCTTCTACGCTTATTCCCTTGAAGCTTAAGAGGCCAAGCTTTAGAATGGTTTGCGAAATTGACACCACCTCTTAAGACTTTTGATGAGTTGGCTCAGCGATTTACCCAGCAGTACTCTTACAACATCCAACAACCTGTCACTGTGATAGATCTCGGTAATCTAAGACAACATCAAGGTGAGCCATTTGCAACTTACTTACAACATTGGAGGTCATTATATTCTCGATATCCTCGTCAACTACCTGAAAGAGAAAAGATTGACATTTTCGTCAACACACTTGTGCCTGAGCTATTTTATGATCTAAGGAAGCAACTGTTCTCCTCCTTCCATGACATGGTTGAAAGTGCATATCAGATTGAGGATGTAGCTATAAGAAAAGGGGATATTGTTATTAATAAAGATGCTAAAGGCAATGGTAAAGACAAGAACAAACCTTGGAATAAGAACAAGTATGTTGTTAATGATGGGGTTGTTGATGCTCCTAAAGTTAAAGAGCTCGCTTTCAATCTCTCCAATGCTATCTATGCAGCAAAACAACAAGAAGCTAGTAACACTCACAATGCTCCTAAACCTCAATATGTAGATAAGCCTAAGAAGTCATTTCGAAAGCGAGTCTATACCAAGTTGGCAGAACCTTATGATGTGATCCTTAAGACTTTGGTTGACAATGGATATCTTACGCTTCCTGATAAACTTGGTAACTGGGATCTGATAAATAAGCCTAATTGGTGGAGAGAGGATCATTACTACCATTATCACAGAAATAAAGGACATCCAACAGATAATTGTTTTAGGCTTAAGGATGATATTCAGGATCTTATTGAGAATGGCACAATCTCCACTGATGGCTTAACTAAAAATTTTGATCACACAGCTTTCAAAGATCCTCTACATAAGCATGATAAGGGGGAAACCTCTCAAACACATAAGAAGAATCATGATGCAAAGATCAATTACACATATCCTTCTAATACGCTTGTGATTAACATGGTAGAGCCCATTGAGAGTGTTCTAATGATGAGGTCTCAAGATGATAATAACACCAATCATGGTAAGTCAAAGTTAGTCTTGCAAACACGTGGTAGTTCATCTTCCCAAAGTGAGACACTGAATGCTGTTACTAGGGGGCAAGCCAAGATTGTCCTTAAAACTGCGCAAGATCCCAAGCAAGATTTGCCTTCCAAACAAGTGGCTCCTTCAGCCACCCCTAGCTATGATCTTGTCTAACATTTGCAAAAGACACCAGCACACATATCTATCCTTGAGTTGCTTCGGTTATCCTCTTTGCATAGAGAGATTCTTGATGAGGCTCTACGTACAACACATGTTCCCAATGACATTGATCCAGATCAATTTCAAGCTATGGTCAACCACATTTCATCTCTGCTATCTCTCTATTTTTTTGTAGAAGATGACATATCTATTGCTCACCCACATAATCTAGCTTTACACATTGAAGTTCTAGTCTACAATACCCGAGTCCGCCGAGTCCTGATAGACAATGGTGCAGGGTTAAATATTGTTTCTTTCAATGTCATACAACAATTGGGTTTGTCAAAATTGGCTGTGGATTCCAAGAAGAAGATTACTATAAAAGCTTATGATGAAGTGGAAAGATCTTCCAAAGGTCTTGTCACGCTACCTGTCTGAGTGGGCCCTATCACGAAAGATATTAGCTTCCAAGTATTGGACATCCCACTCGCATATAACATTCTTTTGGGTCATCCTTGGATCCATGACATGCAGGCTATTCCTTCCACTTATCATCAGTGCGTCAAATTTTTGGACAATGGCACTGAGGTTGTGATTCCTGGAGACCATACTATTTCTATCAATGCTCTTGCTGCTACTGAAAAATTTATTCCTCTAATGAACCTTTTGTTGATCCTAGTACGTCTCTAGTTGCTGCTGAGAAAACACTTAAGATGATGAGCCTTGGTATGGGTGAATATACACTGGATTCCTTTTCTTCTATACCTGTTTCTCCTAGGTCATATGGGAGACCTTCTGATCAGATGAAGCCTTCCACTTCTGCTATGGTGATCTTTGATACCTTTCTTCCTTCATCCGTTCCTTCAGAAGTAGAAAGAGAAGAACAAGCTATTCAAGAGTGGATCTATAGAGAGGATTCTAGAAATACTCCCATGCTCAGTAATTCAGACACAGATACAGATGAGTCACCACTGCACACTATGGTTCAAATGGGAGATGATCTTCCTTCTACCTCACTTCTTTGGGGAGAAGAGTGTATATCTATTGATGCTATGGCTAAGGCCTCTATGTCTAGAACCTATGTGCCTAAAGAATCATTGCACTATGATAGACAACATCGCAACATTGCACGGTTACTACAAAGAGGTGATATATCACATAACGACATGAGTATCTCTACTTCTCGGCATCTTAAGCCTCTTCCAAAAGGTTCTTCCATGACAGATATGGATTTTGATGTAGTTCATACCTCTCGTAACCCACCTGATGTAGTTGATGAGTCTCATGTTGGGTCTGATGAGTTTGTTCCACGTATTGCTTTAGTGGATCACGTTGGTCCTTCTATGACAAGTCTAGATCTTAATGCTTTTGGAGCTTACCCTATAGGCTCAACCTCTCTTGTCACCAGAGATGACACCCCTTGCATAAATGCTATTGAACCAGTCATTTCATTTCATCTTGCATCAACACCTGTTACTTCTTCCACCAGCGAACTAGCAACAAAAAAGATCGAATCAGCAATCAAACATCATAGTCATCAAGTCCAAAGAAAAGAGCAATGGTCGGATGGCAAAAACCACATTGTGGCACTGTCTGAACCTAAGAAAAGTAAAAATAAAAATCTGCTCAAAAATAATGATTCTCAAATAAAAGATGACAAGTTGATTCTCTACAAAAAAATGGTGCACTACTTCAAGCATGATCTCATATCTGTTATACTTCAGCCCATTCCTAGAGCTGAGAACAAAGTTGCTAATGCCTTGACATCCATCTTACAAATGAAAAAGCATAAATTTCACTTCAAGTTCCTGGTGGATGAATTACGCTATCATGCTTACAAATCTTACAATCCTACCATCTTTACATATCTTCCACCTCATATTCCTCTTGCAAATCTACCACGCCATTCCTTCCACCATCCCTTACACTTTGCCTTTGTCTCTGGTGACTTGTATAGGAAGGGTCTAGATAGAATTCTCCTTAAGTGTCTAGAAATAGAGGAGTCAACAAAAGTGCTAACTGAAATCCACGATGGCATATGTGGATCACATTCTAACGATCCTCCGCTAGCTCAAACATTGCTTAGGGCTGGTTATTATTGGTCGAACTGGTTGAGACCTCCTATCGTCACAGTTGCAACATTTGGGCCTGGGGCCTATCAATTCTCTACATCAGAGGAAGCAGATTCTTGATGCCCATTTCTATCTGGGGCATTCTTTGTACATATTTTATGATCCTGAAAAAATTCCAAAAAAAAAATTGATATATGATGCTGAAAAAATCCTAAAAAGCATATAAAGTCCTGAAAAAAATACAAAAAAATAAAAAAAATAAAAAAATAAAAAAAATTGAAAAAGTGCCTTGGTGAAAACCTGGAAACAGGCGCCTTGGTAGCAAAAATACAAAAAAAATAATAAAAAGTCTTGAAAAAATCTATCAAGTGGTGAAAACCTGGAAACAGGCACTACTTGAGACCCTCTGCACCTATGTCTATCAGTCTTGCGTGGTGCTCCTTCTCTCCACTTCTCGCTTTGCCTCTCCTAGCCTGGAATTGACTCTTGTCTTAGTTTAGAGGGCATCCATTGTTTTCAGCTTATCTTGGGTCTCTTTGTGCATCTGGGTTTCTTAGGCACCTTGTAAACGGTGTTTTTCAACACCACCTCAACTGTGTTTTTCAACACTACCCTCGCGTCGAGTGTTTCTCAACACTTATTAGATGTCCTACCCGTAGTCTAGATGATGCAATATTTCTCACTGGCAGATGCGATACTCAAAGCTTGACTCTATGACCTACACATATGCACTTGACTTGCTGATATTTGTTTGACTTTATTTCTTTGCATGTTGTCTCTGATGATTTCTTTGCTAAGTGCTCTCTCCCTAAGAAGTTGTCGATGATGCATAGCTAGAAGACTGAGGGTATGAGAACATGTTTTATTTCTTTATCTGCTTGTGGGTATATTTTGTTGGTCCTCACTGTCATGAGCATTTATGCTAGTCTTACTTGACACTATGGACCTACAAGGTATTATCCTTGACTGTTTCGCAAGTGCATGCTTATAGTCATCTTGACTTTCTTGTGTCTCGATGCGAGCATAATCTTGCTATATCAAACTTAGGTGATCTCACTGCACTAGTCATCTTGACCTACATGTCTTTGATGCCTCGGTAGGATTTCCACATTTCCATCTGATATAGATCATATTCAGATCCACATAGTTATGCTAGTGTGTATTGTATGATCTTGCGACGCTACCAATAATGCTCGATGATGATTATTAGATGTCTATTAGCTTTGTGACCTTGCAAGTAAACCACTTTTCTTGTAGCTTGCATTCTTAAGTTCATGTTAGATTAGTTTTGCATCTTGCATATGGAGAGAGCTCTCCTTTTCATCTTACATGGACTTGTTAATCAACTGCGCTCACCTTTCGCTTCTTCCTAATCATGTCTTTCACTTCTTGTCTTTCATATCCCATCATTTTCCTTTCATTTCGAGATCAAAACTGAAATCCGAGTTCACCTTGATCATCCAAATCACCTTTTCCCCCTCTTTCACGTAGTTGGCTGACCTTTTGAGGCCTGATCCTTCGATCTTTGCTGGGGCATTCTTCACCTCTTCATCTCCATCTCTCTCAACTTCTAGTCTTTCATTCACTTTCAAATCCCAAGTTCAAATTCTTCCCCTCCATGGTGTTTTCGGGTTGAGGGACCACTTGGTTCATGCCCTGGGTCCCATGTGTGGGGCATATCTTCACTGCTTGATGGTTATTCTATTCTCTTTCTTTGATTATGATTTCTAGTGCTTTGATCATGCTGCTCTTGCTTCTACTTTCCCTCTACTTGGATTTCACTTTTGATCCCGAGGGGGTAGACACATCATATCTTATTGGCTATCTCTTTCCTATGTGTTCAGTACTATCACTACCAGGCTAATCATGTAGGATTTTCTATCTCTCTGCACTTCATTCTTTGGAGTTAGATCGCTATTTTCTTGCATTCTTGGCTATCTGCTTGCTTTCTTGGCTGATCTAAGTTGTTTTGTGATCCCAAATCGATCTCACATTTCAACTTCATTCTTTGACTACATGTGTTCCCAAATCGATCACACATTAGTCAAAGAGGGGCAAATGTATACACCTAAAAATGGTCATCTAGACTATTAGCCCCTTTTGCTAAATCATCAATTGCTTATTCTTGATCAAATCCTAGCTCTATCATTTATTCGATTATTTTCTATGGGCTAACCATCTTATCCTAAGTCTTTATTTATTTAAAAGGAATATTTCCTCCCCTTTTAAATAAATAAAATCCCCCACTTTTCCTCTTATCCTAAGTTGCACAAATAAAGCATTATTCTTATTTTATAAAAAGGGAAAAAGTACTTTTTGTCTCATATGTACACAAAAGTCAACTCTTATTTTCCTATTGGAGGATACTTGTGCACATGGATTTCTCCTCTTTTAAGCTCCACCATTGATTAAATCTTTTGCCTCTTAATCTCCATGGTCCATTTCTCCTCATTTCCTATAAAAGAAGAGCTCTCTTCTTCATTCTAGATCCTCAACTTTTTATGCTAACTTTATGCTGCAGGTTTTCTAGGTCACTTTGGAGCTTTTGGAGATTTGGAGCATTCTTAGCATCTACATCTCATTCTTGCATTCTATATCTCATTCTTGCATTCTTAGCTTAGCTTCATATTTATGTTTTCTTAGATTAGCTTCATTTCTATGCTCTAGATTAGCTCACATAGATTAATTAGCTTGGGTTGTAACACTTGCATATTTCCTTTCATAGCTTAGCTTGCATTTCCATTTCTAGCATACCATTGCATTGTATTTTCATTCTTGATTCTTGAGGATATTGGCATTCTTTCCCTTGTCTTCATTGAATCTCCCATTGCATGGTTTACTAGAAAGGTTATAGGCTAAATAGCTCTAGCTGAGAGCATTCTTAAAAACCCTTGCACTCCATACCTAGGGAGCTATGGATCGATTTGTGAGGGCTCATTCTTGAGTTTCCTTGCATGTAATGATCCATAGAAGTGTGACACATTTATAGAACACAATTATAATTACAATAAAAAGAAACATACTAATGTAGACTTGCACATTTTTTGGCTAAGTTGAAGTCTTTGGTTTAAATCACTAGACACTCAAGACAAAATGACAAACCAGAGACAACCATGCAATTGTAAAGAAAGGTAATTTTCTTAATCACATCACTAATTTGTGCATGTCTAAATACTGGTGTCTTTCAAGTGATTTGATTCTATTCATGCCCACTACAAATGAGAGCAGTCTTAACTAGTGAGGTTGTTTAAGCATATAGAGATTAAATACAATCTTTTAGAATGAAATTTCTCTTAACAAAAGATCAAAGATATATAAGTAGGACATATAAAATGAGGTGAATAAGATTAGTACATATAAAACAATCATTAGAACATTCCAGACATCTAGCATAATTGTACATTTTATTCATGTCATTGATATTCTTCTTCATCCATCTCGTCATCAAGATCATCATTGTCGACGACATCACCACCACCACTATTGTCATCATCATCATCATCACCATTAGCATCATCATCATTGTCATCCTCATCATCATCCTCATCAGTAGAAGCATCAGTAGCAGCATCATCCTCATCAGTAGCATCATGAATAGAATCAAATCACTTGAAAGACACCAGTATAGCTTTGTGGAGCATCATGAATTATCCACACAAGCATTGCATGGAATTGAAATTCTCTTTGTCCAATTGGTCGGGAGATGTCATACATAGTGAAACCATTCCATAACATCAACAAATCATCAATAAGAGGCGCAATATATACATTCATATCTTTCACTTGGTACTTACCTAGTTGAATTAACAACAACATCAGATAATTATTGTGGTCATTTCACTCCAAGACTTATAATTACATGTAGATAACTATAAAATAATAAGATACCTGAAATAATTATTGCCAACATAATGTGCTCCCTCTTTATTGACATCCATGGAGGAAGGTTATTGTTTATAACAAAAATAGGCTGCACCGAGAAAACGGATCTCATCTCTCCATGCAGATTGACACCGTCTACTGCCAAACAAAGCCTGAGATTTTGAGGTTCCTCTTTGAAGTGTAGCCATTTTTCCTCTATGTCCATAAATGATGAGCCATCCGTAGGCATTCGAATAATTTCATTTTGACTCCTACCGCATGCATGGTAATCCATAAATTGTGCCAAGCTATTGCACCTCAATAATCATTTCAGACGTGGAGTAATGGAGATGTGACGAAGAACCTTGCAAGGCACCTTTTTTGTCACTTGATTATCTCGATATCTGCTCATATGGCATTTAGGGAATTTTGTTACATTTTTGTGTTCTTTATAATAAATAATATGATCTTTAGGACAAGCATCTATTGTTTGATACTCCATTCCAATATGTTTCATAATGAGAAATAATTCTTGGTACGAGCGAGGGAGAACATTTGATGGTGGTAACAAAAAGTCACCTATCGATTTGCAACAAATAATATAAGTCATTACTATAAACAATCTTAATGGTACATGTTTCACCTTTTATAGACTATAATGACATATATGACAAACCTTAGCATACGTGACATTTCTATGTTGCATAAACCATTCATAACCTTCAAATTCAGCAACAACAATACAACAGAGAGAAGAGTAGATTGGGAGCCTTCGTAAAGGGCCATGTTTGCCTTCTGAAGTAGAGGTATATCATGGAAGTTGTCAATGTCATCCTCATCAGCAGCATTAGTAGCACCAGTAGCACCAGTACCAAATGTGTCAACGATCAGTGCATTCATACCATCATCTTTAAATGTGTTTTCTAGCACATGATTGTCATCTTCCATGGGATCATGATCTTCAACTTCAATATTCACACCTCCATGTTCCTCTATATTCACACTGGGGATATCGACCTATATAAAAATGATTATAATCAAACCTCCTTCCATGGTTCATATGTATATTAATTGTGAAAACAATATAACAAACAACTTACCACTAGATTATAATCAAACCCCCCTTCCATGTAACCATTCTCCCTACAATGTCTCGTTGCTATTTTGATTTTGATTCTTCTTGTCTTTAAGCCGTTACAACTCTTGCATGGACAATAAAATTTGTCATCGCCTTCTCTTTGAAAGTCAGACAACAATCTAGTGATTGTCTCCCTATTTTGATTGAATTCCCTTGTATTATCTGACATGATCCTTAATGTGTCTATTTGCAAAACAAATTGGAGATGCCTTCTTTCATTAGCTTCATGTCACCTTCTCACAGCTTCTCATTTTCTGACTATGTACTTGGAAAAAGGTTTTTCTCTACTCGAATGAGGGTTTGTATATTCAGGCATGGTCAAACATGATGAAGAAAGAGGCAAAGAACCTTATACTTTTTATCCTATGTTGAGAGACAATCCTGAATTTAACTTGCTAACCTATGTTGCACATTGTTTATTTTAATTCAAAATAGAAGCATGAGGAAAGTCATGAAGATTTTCATAATCTGAGATACATGGTTTTAATCCATCCTTTGCCAAATTGAATAGGTTTTATGGAACTGGTGTCTCCATCTCCATAAACACGTGCATGGAGTTCTCTATTCAGTTGCAATGTTTCTAATTCATCCAACCTCAGTTTGAGCTAGATAACGAGAATTGGGAGTTATACTTCATCCTTATTTAATTTAACTTAGCTTAATAGGACTACTAAAAAGCCTCTACCACCATCTACAATTGATTCCTCCACCTTAAGGAAGAGGGTTGTCTTCTATAGTAGGAAGTAGCTATCAAGCTATAAAGAAAATAGGCAAAATGATGACCAGACAAAGGAGCATAAAATGAGATTTTCTGTCACAAGTAAACCTCAAAAATTGCCTCTAGCTCCCTCTTTTTCTTTTCTAAGCTAATCCTCCATGTTATTTAAAATATTAAGTACTTGCAGAAACAATTACCATTAGTATGCTAGATCTAAAAGGTTAAATTGAAATTCATTACCATAGACCTATAATGTAGCTTTGTAGTTCATTGCCTTAAGCACTTTAGGTTGCTTGAATTGGGATCCAATTTTATTGAAGACCAAGGTTTATTTTGTCCATTGTTGACATGATGTTACCTATGAAAACCCTACTGAAAAAGTTGGAAATGGGTGAACCAATAGAGAGAAGGAATAAGACCGATAAAAATGTGTAGATAGAAATGGAACCTACAAATATTTCTATGACTACATGAAGAAAAAGCATGTTGTAGACAGGGAATCTAAGCAGCTTTCCATAGTCATTTTTTAATATCTTCTCCTTCCATATTTCAACTCAGAGGACTTATAGTGTCTAGCTGTCAACAGGAATTTATCTCACAAGTAGAATAGTATTAGTAAAATATTAACATTCAAAAATTAGCTAACTTTGTAAGTATGCACAAACATGGAAATGTTGGCTCTTGTAGTGATCAATGGAATAGTTTAATTTACCAGATGAGTTCTTTGTATTTCTTTTGTCCTTAAACACGTAAAATGTTCTGGAGTTTCACCAAAAAAATAAGCTTTCAAAATAAATATTGTTTATGGCACTAAAGAACATGTAATGTGGTGAATTCAATACTTTGTAGGAAACCAAGTAAGGGGTATTATTGAGTTCAAACACATTGAGTTGCTACAACTGAATTATAAATCATGAATTCACTATAAAATTAAAATTGAATAGGGACATAAGTAAGACATTTAATGCACTTATTGTTTTGAATTTGAGCTCGAGCATCATGCAATGTTATTGCTATCATTGCATGCTTGTTGTTGTTGTGCACCATATATTGTCTTATACACTGTTTATGAGCATGTTATTTCCATCAAGCTAGGGCATCATGCATTATTTATGAGCTCACTATTTGAGCACTGACCAATCAAATAGGGACATGAGGTGCTCAAACAGTGATCTCATAAACAATGCATGATGCCCTAGTTGTAGGTAGTTATCTCTTCTATAATGATGGAGGATTGAAAGGTAATGATCA